>PKMM01019386.1:0-15921 GCA_002933915.1 Eutrema heterophyllum
TAGGGTTATAAATATAAAACCTGAAACTTAGTTAAAATCTGACCGCATCAATAAACTGAGCTGAAGAATGAAGATATGTGTTCTAGTGCATCTCCCATCGGTTCTCTTACTGCCAATCACCAACCGAAAAAGCAAGCCTGAAGATGAGAAGAAACCAAATATGGAGACTAACACGGGATCACCTAGCTGCTACGCACAACCAATACCCCGAACATCCCTTTATTTTTTTGGACCCGACCCGGTTTGTCCCGGGTCGATCCGGTCCGAGTTTGCACACTATAAATATTTTTGAGGTCTTTTCTAGACCTGAGTTACATTCTATTCTTGGCTACCCTCACCTATATACTTCTAATCTAGGTTTTTCATTGGATCTTGAATCCTTGTTCATGACCTAAGTCTTTTCTTTAATATATTTGCATCTTTCCTTAATGTCTTTATCATTATGTCTTGTTTTTCACTATTTGCTTTTGTTTTCTTAAACATGAGTGAGTAGTCTTCTAATGGGCCTTGGGCTAGATAGATTATGATGATTAGAGGTTGGTTAATGGTGTTAAGCTTTGCATTTTTAGAGGTCCAATTGATTAGAGTATGTTAACCACTAGGTTAGAAATAGCTAATTTAAACCTAGTTCTATGGGACATTTCATGCATTGAAAGTGTTTGTTGAAATGTCTAGCCCAACTCTAGTCCTGCCAACCGGATTTGATGCTCAAGAAAATTTGTATGTTTTATAGGTCTTATGCTTAATGTTAATGATTCACTTACCTAATATCCGAAAGATTGATTAGGAACGTGATTAGTGAAATGATTAATGCATAGAAATGATTAGTTTATAACTAGTGACTTTTACCTTTGGATTAGCTTGTTTGAGATTGTTAGCACCATGGAACAACCAATAGTTATCCAAGTCATTGACCTTAACCCAAGATCCATACTTTATTCATAGTTTTACATCTCTTAATCATTGGCTTGTCTTTTTTTCTCTAGTTGATCTCATTTGCATCTTTGAGACATAGTTAGACATCAAAACAACCTCAACCTCATCATATCGATCTAGACTATTAGGTTTCTTGCATTCTAAAATAGTCTCCCCTTCCTTGTGGTTCGGCCTCAACTTACTCAATGACATACCTTGCACTGGGGTAGTCTAGTTTAGGTTAGGTTTATTTAAAAACTTGACACGCATCAAGTTTTTGGCGCCGTTGCCGGGGAAGGCAAAGCTATCTAAGATTTGGAATCCTTTTAGGATTAGTTCATTTGTTTTTCAATTTCTATATTACTAATCTTTCTATCTTAATAATCTTTCTATCTTATCTGTATGAACCTAAGAAGCTCAAGGAAACAAGTTGTGGAAGTTGTTCAAGAGATGGGAAGGTTAGAGAGGTCTAAGAGGAAAGAAAGGAAAGGACAAGCAAGATCTCAAAGGGAAAGAGAGTTCCATCTTGCTAGGCTGGGAATGGAAAACTGACGAGCCCTGCTTTTAGCTACTATCAATCCAGCTCTAAATGGAGATCGATCTCAACCGAGAGCTCACGTGCATGCACCAGCTCCGAGAGTGACGGTTCACGCCTCAAGGGAAGATAGAAGGATAAGAGACTTCGATGACCCCATAACCAATGGGACTAGAATGGGGATAAGACCACCACCTTGTGGTGTCAACAATTGAGAGATCAAGTCATCTTTGATCAACATGGTTCAGAATAATCGGTTCTTAGGACTCCCAAATGAGCATCCCATTGAGCATTTGGACAACTTTTATAGACTATGTGGGACGGTGAAGATGAATGGAGTCTTGAAAGATGTGCTCAAACTCACCCTATTCCCATTTTCACTAGGAGACAAGGCAGCGCAATGGGGGAAGAGTGTTGTAACCTCATCCAGTATAACATGGGACGAGTGCAAGAAGATATTTCTCTCTATGATTACACAAAAGACTGCCAAGCTGAGAAATGACATCACAAGCTTCAAGTAAGGAGGAACCGAATCTTTGTATGAAGCATGGAAAATGCTTAATGATTACACAAGAGCTTGCCCCCACCATGGAATACCAAGAGAGTCTATTCTTTGGTTTTCACCGAGGAATTCATAGGGATTACCAACTTGCTCCAAATACGGTAATTAATGGTAACTTTGCTAGCCTCACTATGCCAGAAGGAGAGCTCCTTGTGAAGAATCCTGCTCAAAGTGAGCAAATAGGAGTCCGAGACTAGATAGGAATATAAGAGAGCCAAAGATGGATGATTCCAAGATCAAAGAGCTGAGCGAAAAAATCGACAAGATGCTCAATCTCACTTCAAAAGCCGGTGCATTTTGTTGGAGACTTTGAAGGAGGACAAGAGCTGGTCCTTGAGGGAAGCCAAGAAGGGCAAGAAGAAGTTAGCTACATGCAAGGACAAGGAGGAACCATCCTAACCTCTCATATATTGACTATGTCCAAAGGCAAATTCAACCCCAACTATAGGAACCATCCTAACCTCTCATATAGAAGCAACAATGTGGAAAATCCCCAAGACCAAGTTGATCTACAACAAAACAAGCCTCAAGCTCAAAGTTATCCACCACTGGGATTTGAGCCTAAGTTCCAATACAACTACACCAGTCAAGGGAACCAAGGCAATCAAAACCATGCAAGCTAGTATGTCAAATCAACCCACCTTAACCGATGGAGATGTGAAAGCACTTGTGCAAAGAGTAGTGCCGGCATTAGAGAAAGATTTATGGAAGTCCACAACAAGATGGATGGGATCTACAATGAGTTGGATGGAAATATTACAACTTTGGCATCACATGTCAAGACTCTTTATCTCCAAGTAGCCCAATCCGCCAAGGATGCTAAATCTCAAAAAGGAGTTTTACCGGGAAAACCCGAGTCTAATCCCAAGGACTATTGCAACGCCATCTTCTTGGATGTTGTAAATGGGATGCCCTTAAAGCTGAGTGATAGAGAACAAGTTGAAGCAAATGTGAGAGATGTGCGAGAATTAGAAGAACTCCTTGGATGACCAACTTAAGGAAAGGAAATCCAAGTTGAGGAAATGCATATGACGAGCTTCAAGAAGGTCGCATCTGAGGANATTACAACTTTGGCATCACATGTCAAGACTATTTATCTCCAAGTAGCCCAATCCGCCAAGAATGCTAAATCTCAAAAAGGAGTTTTACCGGGAAAACCCGAGTCTAATCCCAAGGACTATTGCAACGCCATCTTCTTGGATGTTGTAAATGGGATGCCCTTAAAGCTGAGTGATAGAGAACAAGTTGAAGCAAATGTGAGAGATGTGCGAGAATTAGAAGAACTCCTTGGATGACCAACTTAAGGAAAGGAAATCCAAGTTGAGGAAATGCATATGACGAGCTTCAAGAAGGTCGCATCTGAGGAAGAAGAGAAGACCGGAATAGCTGAGCATATGACATATGTGTCTGAGCTGCCTTTCCCGAGGCCGAGCTACACAAGATCTCAGAAGAAAGTTCTCCTCAATTAAGTTCAACAAAGATATGGATCACTTAGGGGGTTTTCTCCCTATTAAAGGTGATTTATCCTTTAGTCCCAACCCAAAGCAATTTTATTAAGGAAGTCTTGGCCAATCACAACAAGGTTAAGGAGGTGATGAAGATGTATGATTCACAAAGAGAGCCCATGCACAAGCCAAAGCTTCTACCAAAGTTTGGAAATCCGGGAAGATTCACTATCTTGTGTAGGCTTGGTAATCTAGACTTAGGGCCTATGTGACTCTAGATCAAGTGTAAATGTAATCTCTCTTGAGATGATGCATAAGCTGGGGATCACAAAGATAAAGCCAAACTCAGCCTCCATGATGCTAGCTGATGCCGCTTCCAAGAAGCCCATGGGACTGATTGAGAACTATCCTCTCCAAGTTGGTGACTTCCAAGTCCCAACAGATTTTGTGGTAGTTAAAATGGTTCAAGGAAGAAGGTTACCTCTTCTTTTAGGTACTCCTTTCTTGAACACAATGGGAGTTGTAATGGAATTCAGTAAGAAAAAAGTGATCCTCCAACACATTGATCTGAACGTGAGTTATCCGATTCAACCACCCACTTCTCATACTTGTGGAATGGTCTTTACCTGTGAGCAAGAATGCTCGGGGAAGAAAAGAAGGAACCGATGAGGCTTCTCCTCCTCGTGCAGATAATAAGAAGTTTCAGGAAGTGAAAGCATCGTTCCTAATACCGATACCACAAACCGCTGAAAAGAACCAAGTATGGGGGAGTTCCCAGAGCAATCTAATCGGTCTCACTGACTGACGTGCTCAACGGATAAGGCGACACCTCTGATGCGCCAAAAAACATCTCATCTAGTGAACGAGACATCAGGCCACAAACCGAAAGGGACAACCGCCGATGGACGCATCTGCGACCCCTAAATTTCAAGTCTCATGAGACCATATCACCGTTCAACCAAACCACCAAGTTGGACCGATGCAGACAGCCAAACAGAAACATGAATCTGCTATTTTTTTGGGCCAATCCATCGGTCCCAATATCGATGTGATCGACCGATGAACCAGGTAAGTCCCCTGAACCCATATTTTGTTCGGTTTTTTTGGTGGTTTCAAATGATCTAATCCGGTTTAATCACAGATTTTGGCCCATTTAGGTCTGATTTTTGGCTCTGAAAAGCCGATCAACTTCCCTCTTCTTCACTTCTTCAAAGATCTTCAAAACAACTCTCCTTCTCTCCCTCTTTTCTCTCTTGATTCTCGACCAATTTTTGCAAGTTTTCAAAGTTTTTCTCGTTGATATTCAAAAGCAACCGACTTTCTCTAGTTCTCTTGCCCATTTTGTCCACCTCACGAAACAAGGTAAATTCTAAATTTCTTCTTCACTCCTCACGGTTTGTTCAAAATCCGATCTCTTAGGTCGAGTGAGTTAGGTTGTTAGATTGGTCGGTTTCACCTTGTTCTCCTTGAATCACGTTAAATTGTGTGATTTCCATGAACATTAGATTGAAATTCTTTCAAATTTGAGAAATTCACATTCTAGGGTTCTAAGTTTGAAATTCGGGAAATTTTTTTGTGAGACTTGCTAAGTATGGAGATTGTTTAATTGAAATGCTTGCTATATACTTGCATGTTGATTTCCATTTGATGCTTGCAAAGTTTTCACCTTGATTTCAAAGGAAAAATCCCAACTTTTAAACTTGAGAAGTGTTAAGATACCTTGTAAATCACTGAAACAGAATTGTTGCAAGTGTTGCACATTTACATCTTTGAATGTGATTCAGTGTTCGATATCTTGCACATTTCTCATTGTCTCACTTTCTCTAAGTGTTTTTTAAGGTACTTTCATCAAAGAACCATGAGCATTTTAACAAGAGCAAGCAACAACCAAGGAGACACGTCAAGCTCATTCCAAGAGGACGATAGTCCATGGACGGAAGATGACCTCCACTATGAGGCAAAGCTTTGCAAACAAAATTCGCATGTCGGGAGACGTTGAACAAGCTTGGCATCTCTCACAATGTAGATGAGCTTCTCGCCATAATGGAGATCGGGGAGTTGGCAACTATGGAATATCCAATTTATCTGGAGACTTGTAAGGAGTTCCTCTCCTCGATTACTCTCTTAGAGGATAGAGACCATATGTAGCCTCATAGACTAATTTCTCAAAGGTGCAGAACCCGGCCGTCACGCTACAACTGGTAGTTAACACTCTCTTAAGAGAGAAGTGACCCATGGTCAAAATAAAGGAGATCATAATGTTGCATCCGAAAATTCATGATGTCATGGTAGTCAACCCCGATGATGTAGTCGCCGAGGCGGTCTTGCCTTTGAACCCGGGATCCCACTTTGATATAAGATGGAATCACACCAACTTATAAATACCTAGTGGTCGAGAGATTAAGGCTTGATGGAATCAGATGGAAGATGGTAGTGATGACAATACAATCGACTTATGATTTAATCGATATCAAAGATTGAAATCAGTCCTAAGGGCTAATTCTCACAAAGGAAATGATCTCACCACGAAAAAACAAAGAGATTGAATCTCACAATCTAACTAGAACTCGCTAAAACAAATCAAAGAACACAAGTGTTTTGAGCCAAGAAAATACTTAGGTTTATTTCTGAAAATTGTGTCCTTCTTACAATGAAATAAACCGAGCTTATATAGGTTCGTGTACATGCAATTAATGGCCAAAGAAATTAAAATACAAGAGAAAATTATACACAAATAAAATTCAAAGAAGAGATAAATTAGGCGGTCAAAAGAGCTTATCGTAATAGGATGTGAATGAGTTGATTATGGGGAGTTGTTGACCATGCCTTGTATATCTTTGAAAGCTCCATCCTTCTAGCTGATAAGTATGTTTAATAGGTGGGTGTTTATTGTGGGGAGCTGATTGAATAAGAAGAACCAAAGTGTGGGTAATGTCTATTCGGGTCCAAATATGGTAACTCTTATCACCTTAATACTTTGCGACTTTATGGTTTGTTTTGGGAGTCTTAAACCTTCTAATAGTCTCTCATGGGTCTAGTGACATTAATAAACCAAGGTTGGTCAAGTTGAATGGATCAGATGGGTAACTTTCCAGAAATGGCACCACGTGGACACATTTAATGAATTTGATGGCATCGGGTTGGTTCGGGTTGGTCCGGGTTGGTCCGGGTTGATCCAGATCACTGCTTCATTGTTTTGTGTCCATGAGAGACTCACTAGTACATGCCATGATTATTCATAAGTGGGATGTGTCATCAATGGGCTGTAGACTTCAGTTTTGGGCTGAAATGCTTTGTCGGGTGGAAAATGATCTGGTGGGATGATCTTCTTGATTAGGCTTGCCTCGGGGTGGTTTTCTTGAGTCTCTACAAGTCTTGACATCACTTCTACTTCATGGGGAGATGTTGATTCGATGACCACATCACACTTCCTCACGGAGCTCATGGATTTGAAGCACGTATGGGATAGGCCGGAAAATCCCACCATCTATGTTGGAGGAATACTCACGCCGCTATTTAAGGACAATGGAATAAACCTCCAAAATGTGGACCCACTCGAGAAGATAGCCAAGTTGGACTACAAGTATCTTCTTGACAACATATCAGTTGTTGGCCAACTCGAGCACCCGCACACATACTTTCACAACTACTTCCTCGGGGATGGGACATCAAGAGTCACCTATCTTCCTTGCCCACGGTGGACTCATACTAGAACTAATTATGCATTGCAATTCCACGTTCCTCAAGAGCACTCCAACACTCTACCTCCTCCACATTACGGACCTCCCGCATACTTCTAGCTCCGAGGTACCACTAGACCTCTTGTACATACTTTTTTAGTTTTTAGTTTTTGCAATTTTTTTTTCTTCTTTGCTTTTTACTCTCTCTTGGATTCATTTCACACTCATATGGTGTGATTTAAGTATGGGGGAGAGGTCTATGTCATTTGACTTTGTTTTCTTTGTCTTATTTTTATTGTCTTTGAGTCTTTCAGACATTGCATTGTACATAAACCTATGCACTAAAAAACAAAAAACAAAATTTTAAAAATTAAAAAAAAAATCATGTAGTTTTTCATCTTTGCGTTCTTCCTTTTTTTAGGATTAGGTCTAGAAGCATAGGATTGCATTGCATATGCATAGGGGACAATGATTAAAACCACTAAAAGCTTAGCTTAGAACTCGATATGATACTTTTAGTAATATCATCATATTGCTTGAACAACCTTTTGATATTCGAAAACTCTTTGCTTTGATCTTTCTACTCTTAACTCTTTGTCTTGTAAATACATGTTTGATTCAAAAACCAACCCTTTTTCATAATGGACTTAAATGAACTTAATTCTCTCACTTATGGGTTTGTAATACATAACCATGGTTCAACCAACACACACGGGTTATTTTTACCACTCTTTGTTAACCTGAGTGGTCATCTCACTTTTAGAATGGTTCCCCACCTTAACCTTAACCGATTCTTTCCATCCCTCATTGTTTGATTGTGTGAGGCATTTTCATTATAATGCTATTGTTTGTAAAATTTTGTAAGTAGCGGGAACGACAAAGATTAGTTTTCATTTTTAGCTAGTATATGTTGTTCAACGAAAAGGGCTAGCATTAGGAAGGGGAATGCAATGTACTGAAAGGTTTTGGGGTTATGGGGATCATATGGTTTGAAAGAGAAAGTGAAATGGGAAAGAAAAGAATCCATGGTTTAAAGAACAAACTCTAGAGAAAGGACTTAAGAGGATAGGTCATGGTGAATGAAATGAAAATATTACTCTCCTTGTTAAGAAAAATAAAAAGAATTAAAAATAAAGAAATGTTGGGAGAAGTACAAAAAGAAAAAGGGCAAATAAAAAGATAAGGTTTCTAGGAGTTTGAAGTTTAGAAATAAAAGGGGATTAAAAAGGGGGTTTTGATTTAGCCAAAAGGGCTTTGGGAAAGGTTGTTGAGCTTAAAAGAATAAGCAAGAAAAAGGAATCACCATTCTGATAGAATGTTTGCTAGGAGAGTAGGACAATGTGAGCTGAACTTTGTATGCATAAATTGTTCCTTGTCTTCTTTGATTTTGCATGACATATAGCATTCCGTTTTTTTTAGAGTAAACCACCCATAAAGAACAAACCTCCTTGCATTCACATCTTTAGGGCCAAAAGTCTTTTCTTCCAAACCGACTGGATTTGATCGTCACTTGCCCATCTGTGAGACTACACTTAAAGAAAGATCAAATGAATGTGAGGCTTGGTTGAGAAGAGAACTTGTAGGTGCGAGACAAAGTTGTTTAGAGAAAATATTAGGAGTTGCGATAAGCCTTGAATGAGCTAGAGTGGATTAAGTGTTTGTTCTTGCAATATGCTAGTATTATTCAAGATGATCATATCAAATTGTTTCTAAGATCTTTTGGTTATGAGCCCATGCCTTCAAACCTCTCTTCCGATTTAATCTCTTGCTTGCTTGAGGGAAAGCAAAGAGCAAGTCCGTAGGAGTTGATATGCATGGTTTTTATAGGTTTTTCTCTTCTCTTTTCATTCTTCGTTGCATTCTTTTCATCCATATTCATGCATTCTAGTCTAGGTTTCTCTTGTCTTGCATTTTAGAGTCCTAGGTTTCATATATAGCATTTTCATTGCATTTTTTTGTCTTTTCTAGGTACCTTGAAGCAACGGGAGAACTGAGTTAAAAAATAGAAGGCTTGGAAATAAGCTAAGGAAAGTAAGAGGAGTATAGAGAAACGAGAGGCATGCATCGGTTGCTGGACAGATGCAGGAAGGCGGCAAGACGTGCACAAGGAGATGACAAAGGGAGAATATGCATTGGTGCACAAACTGGCGGTCCCCATGCCAAAGAAGCTGACCAGAGAGAAGCGCTCAGAAGACAAGTTGAAGCCCTAATGTTATGGCGGTCATGCCTCGATAAAAGCGACTGATGGGATAAGCTGAGCTGAAGAATGAAGATCTATGTTCTGGTGCATCTCCCATTGGTTACCTTACCGCCAATCACCAACCGACGAAGCAAGCCTGAAGACGAGAAGAAGCCGAATCTGGAGACCAACACGGCGGTCACCTGGCCGCCGCACACAACCGATGCCTCGAGCATCCCTAAATTTTTTTAGGACCTAACCCAGTTTGTCCCAGGTCAATCTGGTCCGAGATTGAGGTCTTTTCTAGACCTGCGTTACATTCTATTCTTGGCCACCCTTACCTCTAAACTTCTAATCTAGGTTTTTCATTGGATCTTGAATTCTTGTTCATGACCTAACTCTTTTCTTTAATATATTTGTATATGTCCTTAATCTCTTTATATTATGTCTTATTTTTCACTATTTGTTTTTCTTTTCTTAAACATGAGTAAGTAGTTTTCTTATAGGCCTTGGGCTAGGTATATTATGATGATCAGAGGTTGGTTAATGGTGTTAAGCTTTGCATTTTTATAGGTACAATTGATTAGAGTATGTTAATCACTAGGTTAGATTTAGCTAATCTAAATCTAGCTCTATGGGATATTCATGCATTGAAAGTGTTTGTTGAAATGTCTAGCCCAACTTTAGTCATGCATTTTAATCTTTTGCCAATGGAAGTTGATGCTCAAGATGATTTGTAGGTTTGATAGATCTTATGCTTAATGTTCATGATTTACTTACCTACTATCTCAAAGATTGATTAGGAAAATGATTAGTGAAAGAATTAATGCATGGAAATGATTAGTCTATAACTAGTGACCTTTACCGTTGGATTAGCTTGTTTGAGATTGTTAGCACCATTGACGAACCAATAGTTTTCCAAGTCATTGACCTTAGCCCAAGATCCATACTTTATTTCATAGGTTTATATATTTTTATCATTAGCTTGTCTTCTTTCTTCTAGTTGATCTCATTTGCATTTTTTAGACATAGTTAGACATCAAAACAACCTCATCATATCGATCTAGACTATTAGATTTCTTGCATTATAGGATAGTCTCCTTCCTTGTGGTTCGACTCTCAACTTAGTCGATGACATACCTTGCACTGGGGTAGTCTAGTTTAGATTAGTTTTTTTTAAAACTTGACACGCATCAACGTGACAAAAAAATATCACCATATAAGAAAGTGCAACAAAATGGAGACTGGATCGTTTACCTATTAACGAACTTTTCAAAGGCATTCAGTAACTAATTGATATAAATGACTAACAATAGTAAAGTCTCACTATATAAATAATTATATGGAGTATAGGGCAAGTGCCCCACCTTGTATCATTGTAGATCTGTTCTTGGGTTGACCTCCCGCTATAGAATCAGAATCGAAAGCTCTGAGAAATTTTTTGAAGGTCTCTTCTATTGCATTCCAAAAAAATCCTTTTAAAACGCGTTAGAAGCGCAGGAAAGATAAATAGGAAAGATATGTTTATTTTTATATGTTTTCCATTTTATAAATAAAAGAAAACCGAAACTAATATAGTATTTGGCATTTGTAAACCTAATCCTTTATCATAAAAAATTCTTGTTTAGAAAGATTATTTTAATCATATGTGAGATGTTATTAATTTAATAAGTTAAATGAGACTATTTTGGAAGATTTGAGTTTGATGATCTTTCTTTTGAGAATAAAAAATTTGAGACGAATTTATTTGATAGAGTTGAGAAAAGTGAAAATCAAGATGGTGATTTAGATTTTTGATTTCAAATCATGATTTTGAATTATTTTAAGTTGATTGTGCAAAATTGATGTGTTGAGTTTGTGATATTCAGAACATTTTTTAATTTAGTATGATGTTTAATTAATTTTATATATATATATATATGTGTGTGTGTGTATATACGTTTAGTTACATATATGTATATGTATGTATATATATACATGTATCCAATTCTTTTTTTTAAGTCGTTTTTTTGGATAACCAAAGGTTATGGGCCAAAACTCATACATCTCCCTAGGCCCAGACCAGCCTTTAATATTTTTACCCGTCCCAGCTGCCATTCGATCATGTAACCTCTTGGATTATACCATGGTACAAGTCGAGCTATTGACCTTTGGTCGTTTTCACTCTTCCATACATTTCCAATTCTGCGTATCCACTTCTGATTCCATGCAAAGTAGCTTTAACTCTTGGACGAGTTATGTTTGTTGTATAGCCAATTCCACCCTTTTTCACTTTTTTTTAGAGAAACTAGGTGTGATAGCATGTTTGTGGATGAGAACTAAGTAAATTAAAAAGTCAATATAATATACAAAAATAACACCTGAAAAAAGACTTTACAACCCCTCATCTACTTTTTTATTTCTCTTACACATCACATTATCTCTCCTCTCTTTTTTTACACACCCCACCTTTTAACATTATTAAAAAAAACTCTTTTTCTTTTAAAAAATGATCAGATCTCTCTCTCCTCTCTCTCCACTTTATCTTCTCAAAATCTAAAAATCCTACAACATAAAAAAAAATAGCTAACTAATCTGAATTATAAATTATTATATCCTCAAGAAAATAGATAACTACTTAGTAAGAATTTGTCTTCATATTCTCAAACCTTAATCTTTTTTATTCGTTTGATCCAAGTAGTTGTCCACTCTTCAAAATATTTTGTATTAACGGCATTGTTTATTCGTCAATAGATAAATAACATATTCTAAACTAAAATAGAGAACTATTCTGAATTATAGATTGTCATATTCTCCAGAAAATAGCCAACTATTTATAAGAATAAATAACATATTTCTTTATTTTCATCATTCGTCTTTTCGTCCTAAACCGAAATAGACAACTTTCAGAAGTATAAATTGCTATTTTCTCAAGAAAATAGACAACTTATTTATAAGATTTTATCTTCATATTCTCAAACCTTAGTCATCTATTTACTTCCAAAGAATGATCATCTATATCAAAGTAGGCGACATCGAACCTACAATGTAGTCATTTATTTCGAAAAAAAATAATAGAAATATAAATTTGAATTGAAATCATATGATTTGATGCTTATAAATAGTTGGCTATTTTCTGGAGAATAAGAAAATTTTTAACTCATAATATTTTTCTATTTTAGTTTAGAATATATTATTTATCTATTTAAGTTTCAATATCGGTTTGATTATAGTAGTTGATTACTTTTGATACATTAGTTGTTTGACTACCATGTTATTATATTTGATTACTTTGTGTACATAGTTGTCTTTGCGTAACGGACTATCTTATTCTCATAGTTTCAAACTCGATTGTTTAGAGTAGGTGATTATTTTCTATGTGTAGTCACGTTAGACTAATTAATATCGGTTTGATTATAGTAGTTGATTACTTTCGATACACTAGTAGTTTGACTACCATGTTATTATATTTGATTACTATGTGTACATAGTTGTCTTTGCGTAATGGACTATCTTATTCTCATAGTTCCAAACTCGGTTTGTTTAGAGTACATGATTACTTTCTATGTGTAGTCACGTAAAGTTATCGTTGTTATTGAACAAAAGTAGAAGGTAGCGTCTGCAACTTTTAGAAAAAGAAGATGTCACTTTCGTGTCAAAATAAAGTAATGTCCAGAATAAGAGAGCAAGGGGTTTTTCAACATTTCCCCTTATTTTGGACAGTTGACTACTACTATTTACTCAATTGACTGATTTTGTATGGTAATCACCTCAATAGATGCTCCAAACATAATATTTATGCAATTTACCCTTCTTTTCATTTCTTATAATTTAAAATCTCACGGCGGATTGTTTAACTCGGTCGGCCATAAACACATTTACAAAATACAGATGTTGTTGTAAAATATTTTCTTCCAAATTAGATAACCAACTAAAGAGCCTTATGTGATTAACAAACCAAAAAAACAAATTTTATGTGCATGAAAATTCCAAAAAAAAAAAAAGTAATTAAAAACACTGGAGATTGTGAAAATGTAATAATTTTCACTCTTTAATGAATGGTTATATGATGAAATCTAGGCACAATGCTATTTGGTCGACACAACAACGATAAAACTGCTTCGATTGGGCTGGTTCCCCATTAAGAACCCCTTTGAGTACTTCCTCAACAAGAAAAAAATATCTTCAACTACGTTACTTCTTATTATGAAACCCTTCATTAATTTAGGTGGGGTCCATTTGGATCATCATTTTCCCAACACGTATCGTTCAAAAGGTGTAGTGTTACCGGTGACTCAGAGCAAAGCATTTGCTCTTCTTGGCTTAAATTCTAAGTGAGGTTTAATTTTATGGTTGAATGGTGTTGGATTCAATTTTCCCTTAAATGCTATCCTTGCTGGGGTTTTGCTATCTCTCTCATTGGTATGGTTATTTGCTTCATGCATGGTTTCTTTAGGTTATATAATTCTTTTGCCCTGATGCATGAACAAAAAATTTCCAAAACCTCTTCACTTTAGTTACTAATTTACTAATTAAGAAAACTCTACACTTTCGCTTGCTAGTAATGAGATCCGTATATATAGGAATTCACTTACCATTAATTCCATATGATTATTGAATACAAATTGTTTTCAAGATAGAAATGTGATTTGACCAAGGAAAATAATTGTTTCGCGGATTTTTGTTTTTTTGGGCAAATTTCTACAAAATGAGCAAATACATGTAAATTCGGAAGATATGATGGACGATATCTTCCGAAGATTCTCCGACGCTCAAGTTAATAAAAAAATCACGGGTTAATATATCGGAAACCAGAAAGAATCGGAAGACAATAAAGAGAAAGGTGTTTGAAAGATTCTGAATACGAAAGAAATGATGGATCCGCGAAGGCTAAGAATGTTAAAAGAACTCTTTGCGGTGAGAAACGATGGAAAGAAGAGTTTGGAATTCAAGTGACCCTAAAATGGTTGGAAATAGGTTCCGAGGAAAAAAATTAATCTTTAGAGAGTTGAAAGAGAAATGAGTCTAAATCTCGAAAATACTTAGCAAAAAATGAAGTGGAAAGCGGATCCCTCTCTGAAAGAGAAGAGCTGTATGTCGGTTGTCTGCTCTCCGGTTTGTCTGGTAGTCTGGGTGTCCAGCTTCCTAACTATGTGGTTGCCCTGATGCATGGTCACCTGGCTGGTTGCCTCCTCGTTTTTACTAGACCATTCATTCCTTAATTCCACGTCTCCATATATCATTTGACAAAAGCTGGTCAATATTCACACTTCTCTAGATTATTTGTCACCAGTTGGTGAATATTAGGAAATGTTTACACTCTCCGGATCACATGGCATGAATTGGTGAATATTAACACTTATTTTAACAAAGAGTGGCCTAGATCATTTTAAATTACATGTGTCGCTAAGATAAAGAGAAATATTTATCTCCAACAATAATAATGGGAGAAATTCATGGACCAAAGTTGATAAATCAAGTCAACATTGATTTTGAACATTTTTAATTGGGTTTACAAGAAAAATTGTAACGATTTTAATTTGATCAACAAAACTTTTTTCTTTTTTAAACAACCCCTTCGCCCTTTATATAGATGTAGTGATACAAAGGACTTGAGAACTCATCTGTCTTTATCATCCGTCCATAAATCAACTTCTTTCTTTCTCTTTCTGTATCCAAAATCAAACTTATCTTAATGGCTTCGATTGGCTTATTTGAAGCATCTATAGTTTTCTTTTTCTTTCTCATATTCTATTTCTTTCTCATCAAGAAACCTTTTGATTACATCCTGATAACATCATATTTTGCATGTTTTTAAGGTTTAGTTTCATAGGTTTTTAGTTCCACTTTGTATAGTTTTTGAGTTGTTTTCATGCTTTTGAGTCTCATTTGCATTGCATTGCATTTTAGATGTCCTAAGTTGTCTTTGCATTCTTTTTGGCTTGCTTGAGCCATTTTCAGGTGTTCTTGGAGTCAGAGGAGTTGGAGGAGTGAAAATAGCCACAAAAAAGGTCATTGCGGAAAACAGAGATGCATGATCAGGTTGAGACGTCAGAAGTTTGGCAATGGATGAAAGACTTCCCACCGATGGATTGAGCTCAGATTTTAACACAAGATGGATAAATGGATTATCTTTCATTTGGAAGTTGTTTGATGCCATTCCAACGGTGCGATCAAAACGTATGCCGATTTTCGTGACGATGGTCCTGTCTGGCGAGCAAGAGGAGCGAGTGGAGAAACAAGCTTGGATCGATCGATCCACAAACTTGGATCGATCGATCCTAAACATCGAAGATTTCCCAGACCGACCTACAAAGCCAGATCGATCGATCTCATATTTTTGGGGGATCGATCCCCCTACGTTGACGATTTTCTGGGCCGAAACCACCCGAAGTGCTATAAAGATCGACTCAGAAGAACAGTTTCCATTCGGATTTAGCTTCAGCGGTCTTCAGGAACGTTGTAGATATTTGAGTTAGCTTTCCAATGGATGTGGTTTCAAGTCATTCTGAGCAGTGGTTCGAGAGTTCTAGCGGATTTAGTGAAGACGTATCAAACCGAAAACTAGTCTCCTAAAACAGTGTAAAAACGTCACTTCTCTACTTCACCTAATTTTTGGTGACTTT
>PKMM01019394.1:15488-41912 GCA_002933915.1 Eutrema heterophyllum
TGTTCACAAAACAACTAAACCAAATCTCTTTGCGAATAGTTATTTTGCTCACCTAGGTTCTGTCAGGTAATTAATCGCACTCTCGTGCCTAACCAATTATCCTAAGATCTAAGTTCTAGATTCGTCAACCTAGAATTAGCTATGGGAACAACCTAAGGCGAAGAACTTAATTCAGATGGTGAATCCTAATCAATCAATTCAACCTAACATTCAGAGAAAACCCTTATGAGAACCCTGAACCTAACAAGGAATCTACTCAGACATGGTGATTGAAAACAACAACATGATTGAATAGATCATCAAATAAAATAAGATAGAAGAGTAAAACAAGAGGTTCAGATTTGTCTCTCTAAGAAATCTCTCCAAAACCAAAGTAAAATCAAGCTTTTTCCCGTCTCTCCACCAAAGTGGCTTGAAAACCTAATTATAATGCTAAAACACGTTTTGGGCTTAATTGTAAATAACAAAGTCTTCTGGGCAATTTTGCAATTCTTCAACTCTTCATAAAAGTCGCAAATCGAGTCTTGCTGCGATGGGTGTCGATCGACACCGAAGTTCCAAATCGGGTATTCAACACACGAACTCCTGTTTTGCTCCAAAATGCACCAAAAAGCTCCAATATCTCCAATTATGCTCCAAACATGCTAAAACCTGTAAAAGACTCTAAAACACTACAAAATAGTAGAAAGACTCTATAAAACGGACCTATATCATGGCCTAAAAGGGGTAAAAACCATGATATATCACTACTCCATATCACCCCCAGACCAGTGGGCAAGTCGAGGTCTCTAACAGGCAAATCACGGAGATTCTGGAGAAGATAGTGGGAACTTCTAGGAAGGATTGGTCTACCAAGCTAGACGATGCGCTGTGGGCCTACAGGACTGCTTATAAGACACCATTGGGCACTACACCTTTCCATTTGCTGTATGGGAAAGCGTGTCACCTTCCTGTGAGATCGAGCATAAGGCAGCATGGGCTACCAAGCTGCTGAATTTTGACATCAAGCCTGCTGCTGAGAAACGATTGATCCAGCTGAACGAGCTGGATGAAATTAGGCACCATGCCTATGAGAACTCAAGGCTGTACAAGGAGAGGACTAAGGCGTACCATGACAGGAAAATCCTCCACCGTATTTTTGAACCCAGTGATCAGGTACTTCTGTATAACTCTCGTTTGCATTTGTTTCCTGGTAAACTGCGTTCTCGTTGGTCAGGTCTTTTCTCTGTCAAGGAGGTTCGACCACATGGTGCACTTGTCCTGACAAACCCCTCTGGCGAGGAGTTCACTGTCAATGGACAAAGGGTGAAACACTACTCACGGAGCACTGAGATCCCAGATGGACACATGCTGCCTCTGGATGATGCACCCGCTGCCTGAACGGCAGTACAGTCAAGCTAATGACGTTAAACGAGCGCTTGGTGGGAGGCAACCCACTGGTGAGTCTGTACATATTTTTCCTTTTCTTTTTACTTCTAGTATTGTGTTTTGTCGTGTCATGTGCACCAGATTCGGACGGGCAGTATCGATCGACACCCTCCATGCGCCTAAATGCACCGACTTGCTACGAGTATCGATCGACACTATCTAGTATCGGTCGATACCCACGACCCAGGTACATTTCCTTATAAACCCTACGGGTTTTTCCTTTTCCTCCCAACTCCTCTATCGACCGACACGAACCTCTTTATCACCAAATTTCACCAAATCTTCGTTTCTCAACGCTTTTGTGTGATTTTTGTGTCTATTCCGTGTGGTTTTTGGTACTCAATCTCTTTCTCTCATCTATCCCAACGATCTGCTAGGTATGTAACACGAATTTCCAACTTTTGATTTCATGCACCAAGTTTAGATTTTCGACTTTTAGGCTTTTAGAACTCGTGTTGTTCGTTGATAATCACTTGATTAATGTGTTCTAGGCCTAGTCGAACCCTGCCTTACGCTTCATTACCCTTGGTTTGCAAAATTTGGAATTGTTGGATTTGTGTTCTTCGTGTCTGCTCGATACTTGTCTTAGTATCGATCGATACCACCTGGTATTGGTCAATGCTACCCATCTGCCTTAGCCGATTTTGCTTTGTTTGTGAGAGATTTTGGATTTATGCCTTGTCTTGTGATTGTTGATGATGCAGATGGCACCAAGGAAGAGGCCAAGAGCTGCTGAAGCCTCTAGTTCGACCCCGTCTAGTGAGCATCCGATTGAGTACATTATGGGGACAAATGTGAAGATTTTCGACGGATTCACTTGGCAAGTCGGGATTGTGACAGCTTGCCTTCTCAACCACCGCTATTTGGTGAGGATCTCTGGCGCAGAGGCAGATCTTGATCTTCCACACACTTCCTTACGCCCCATTCCTCCACCTACTCCTCGTCGTTCTTCTTCACCAGCCGCTCCTAGCTCTGCGTGTAGAGCCCCTTGGCCCAAGATCAGTGAGAAGGCCAGGATCAGATTGAGAGATGATTACGAGGGCTCCGATAAGGAGATCACTGAGAGCAGGGCCTGCACCCACCGGCCGATTTCTGAGGAGTGGGATGACTACGACTCCATTTTCTACAATGCCTGGCAGGACGTTGATGTGCGCCCCACTCGCTTTGTAGATACGCATTCTATGAGGCGACTGGGCTTTGATAGAGAGCTTGATGGTTTGATCAGGAAGATTGGACTGGGGACGATGCCTACACGGCAATATGACTTATACCCCGACCTCGTCCGCCAGTTCCTCGCGTCTGTCCGCGTTTACTACACCGGCGAGCCTCCAGTGACTGCCCAGCAGGGTGTGATGACTTTCTTGATCCGTGGAGTGCGATATCGGATTTCTTTCCAGGAGCTGTGCGACATCTACGGTTTTAACAGGGATTTTTCGAGATGCGAGCTCCCGCGCAGGTTCTTGGACATTGATGCCTTTTGGTCTCACTTCGGGCATGGGGTTTACGACTGCAAGACTACCACGCAGATGGACGTGCGACATCCTGTCCTACGCTGTCTTGTTAGGATCTTGAGCAACACCTTGTTGTGCAAGATGGAGCCTAACAAGATGAGAGTGACCGAGCTGATTGTGTTGTCCATTGGGATTGGGGATATCATTGAGGATGAGGCATATGAGTGGCTTGAGATGGACCTTGCGGTCAACTTTGGCGCAGTTTTTGCGCACCATTTGGAGTCGCTGAAGGTGAATCCTTTTACCGGACGCGGCAGGACCTCTACAGCCACGAGTCGTCGGAAGACAGAGACGGTAGGCAGTTTACTCACTCCGATTTTTCTGCACCTTGGGATCAGCACAGCCAGTTGTTCGATCTCGACTACGCGCGACCTCATGGACTTGGCTCACCTGGAGCATCTTCGCTGGCTGAAGCCAGATAGGCGTTGGGTCTTTAGCACTTCTGTTGGGGACTATCTTGTTCAGCTCCCCAACACTGCACTGACAGACATTGGTGGCAACCCCGCCCAGCTTTTCTTCGCTCCTGCTGCTGAGGACATGGAGCCTGCACCTACCACTAGACGTCGCGGCTCCAATACTAGCGCCCGTCCGCCTGCTTCTGGCCCTGCTGGGGGTCGCTCACGCGCGTGCCACACACCTGTTCCTACAGCTTCTCTTCCTCCACCACCTGAGATGGAGATGGATCCGTTCCAGCGCTACGTTTTTGAGAGTCTTCAGACCATTTGGAGCGCTATCTCTCGCTGCAGCTGCATGGCGTCTCAGCACCCTCTTTCACCATCTGCTGCTGGACCATCTGGCACTGCTGGCGATGACTCTGACGCCACTGAGGAGGATTAGTCCTCCGTTTATCTGGTTTCACGTTTGTTTTTCTTTTCCCTTTTCTGTTTATTTTCATTTGGACTTTTGTTGGTTTGCGTCTTGTGTCAGTTTCTTATCATCTTATACTTTGTGGAACCTATGCTTTTATGATTTTTGTTGCTTTTGACTTGTGTTTGAGTGATCTAACAGTGCTAACCATACCACATTTGGATCGTTTGACACACTTTTGGGCACCATTATCGCTAAAAAGAGGATTTCTGTCGACCACCTACCGGTATCGATCGATACCGGTTTGGTGTCGGTCGACACTCAACACCAGTTCGGGTAACCTCTTCGTTTTTCACATTCCACTTGGTTCGTTTGATTTCTGTCACCAAACTCGGGTTTGATAACACTGGGGACAGTGTTGTTTAAGTATGGGGGAGGTAGTCGCTGACGTTGTGTTCGTGTTTGTTTTTCTGTCAAAATTTGTTTTATTGAGTCAAAATTTTGTTGGAGATTATGATCGTGTTCTTGACCCTATTGTTTTGACTTTGCTTCTGAGTGACCACTGTTACAGAATCAGCTACAGATCGACTAATGAAAAATCCAAAGGCTGACCAGTTAACTAGAAGACACACATGTTTCCAGCAGAGTTCCCTTAAAGCCTGAGCCAAACTTTTGCACTTCATCAATGTGGTTAATATTCATTGAGCTTGATTCCTCATTCATATATGACAAAGGAACCCATGTGTTTGAAAGTGATAGTATCTCTCTCCCCTGTTACAAGTTAAAAAAAAAAGAGCATGAAAGATGAAATGATTTTCTTCTAAGTAGAGGGTTAGGAAAATTTCCAGCGATCCCATTATTCTACTTGGTGAGGAATGATCACACAAAGGATTGGAAGCGAGGCTAGGATTTTCCTATGATGCCATTATTCGCCTACACCCTTTGATACATTGAGAGGGAAGAACCGGGGATTCGGTGGCAAACACCATCAATACTCGCGTCTCATACCTTGATGTGTATATGCGAATCTAAAAAAAAAAAAAAAAAANGAGATGTTCAAGAGTCTAGGGATAAGAAACCTCACATATCACCCATCACCTATCACCTTTGGAGACGCTTCTTCACGGAAACCACTTGGTCTTCTTGAAGATTATCCGCTTAAGGTTGGGGATTGCATAGTCCCAACGGACTTCGTTTTCATGGAGATGAAGAAGACCAACAAGCTCCCACTCCTCCTTGGAACTCCATTCCTCAATACTACCGGTGCAAGCATGGACTTTAAAAACCAAAGGGTAGTTCTTATGAATGTGAATGACAAGGTTTACTACTCAATGAAGGCTTCTTCCAACAAGCTTTGTGGCACAATTACTATTGAGAATGATGAGTTTCGTGCCAAAGAAGTGAAGTATGCGGGTAGTTGTGAGATGGTTCATGAAGCTTCACCCCCAAAAGTTTGTGAAGAGAAAGAAGAATCTCATGAGAAAACGGTTTTGGGTTATGGTAATGGTAAAGAAGCTTCGGGAGTTGATAAAGCTTGCTTGGAATCTCCTCACCCTACCAAAATGAGGAAGGAGAATGAAGGTAAGAAGAAGCAAGAAAAGGGTGAAGGCACTAAAGCCAAAATGAAGACACAAGACAAGCATCACCCTTTTTCCTTTGCTAAGAACGAACCAAGCAAGCTTGACGGGAAGAAGACCATGCTAAACCAGCCTGCCATCATGACGCTCACACCATGGAAGTATGACGACGGGATGATTGAGTACAAGATCAAATGCAAAGGCCGGTCCAAGCCTTTCGCCTCGGTCAAGGCATTCTTCACACCGGAGCTCAAAGAGAAAGGGGAAGCTGGTCTTCAAGAGGTCATGAACCAGGTGCTCAAGCTTGAGCTCGAGGATCCCCCACGGAGTTCTCACACTACTCTCTCACCCACCTAAAAGGGTAACCAAAGTCAAACTTAGTGACTTTAAACAAAGTGCACTTGGGAGACATTCCCATGTCTATCATTGTAATTATTTTCTTGCTTTCTAGTTCGATTTTGTGTTTCTAGGGCTTTTTGATATTTTGTTGAGTGGTTGCAAGGTCATGGCAAGGTAGCAACGGTGTTGAGTTTGGGAAAGCTCTTCATTCATCTCCATTCCCCTAGTCTCACTCCTCCTTTGTAAGTAGCTCCTTTCTTTTGAGTCTTTGCATTTCATCTTTTGTTTTGGGTCTCTCTCTTGAACTTCTTTCACACCGAGACGTTGTGATTTAAGTTTGGGGGAGGGACCGGTATCTAACCTTGTGTTTTCTGTCTTATTTTCCATCTTGCATATTGAGTCTCATGCATATCATGCATTCGCAAAAATTGCAAAATTTTGAAATTTTGCAACACAAAAAGAAGTCATCTAGTTGCATTTCATGTGTAGGATCGAGTCTAGTTCTCATGAAAGGTGCATTGCATATTGCATTTTAGGAGCAATGATGAGCTAGAGTATCACTTTAAGAAATTAATTCAACGCCCTCGCTCATAGTTGTCTAATGCATGCTAGTGAGTTTGAAAATAAGGATGCACCATCTTTAGATCTCATGCAATGGCGTTCTCGTCTTGATTGAAGCAAGTTGTGAATTGATTTTGACCCTATTAATGAGAACTTTAATCTTGACTTGCAATTATCTTGTTTGTGCATCTTTGAATGAACTTGTGGATACCCATATACATACTTGGATCTTCTTTTCCCCTTTGTACCACCCTTGTGGATCCAAGTAGCCATATCCCATCTTTGGAATGGTTTCCCACACCTTGAACTAAACCTTATTTCTAGCCTATAACTTTCGTGAGTGATGGCGAGGCCTACTTTTTGAGCAAACTTGGCAAAAAGTGTTAGGTTTAAGGCGACAAGGATGGATTCTCATGTAGATCTAGCTCTAACATCAAGGGGCTAGTCTAGTGATAAGTTAGCTAGGATGGGAAGTCTTGGGGTGTTGGTTTGGGACGTGGGTGAAACAACAAAAGAAGGGTGGAACGGAAAAGGAAAGATGGGTAGAAAGCAAAAAGGGGGATGCAATAATGCGAAGTGGTTGGTGAGGTGAGCAAGAATAGCTCTTAGTGAAAGATTTGGCCTCAAAGTGCAAAGTGAAAAAGAAAGAAGCCATAAAGTGGCTAAGCCATCAAATGATGAAAGATGAGGCATGAAAAAGATTGAAAAAGAATAGCTAAAGCAACAAAAAGAATAGCACCAAGCCACAAGTTAAATGGAGAAGAAGGAATCCCCCAAGTGAGAAAAAGATGAAGTGAAGAGACAAGAAAAACGTGTGGAGCAATGAAGGCAAAAGACCTTGTGAAAAAGGGGTAGCTTAGGTTTGGGACTTCATGGGTTAGAAGTGCTAGGGTTAGAGACATCTTAGGTATTGGGTAGATGAGAATTCATCCTTTTATGCATAGGTTGCCTTTTACCTTTAGCATTTTGCTAAAGTTTGCTCATTCCGTGAGAGATCCTTGCATTGGAATACCCACACGTGTGATTAAGATCATCTTCATCTCAAAAACCTTATCCCCTAGCCAAACAAGTTCATTCAATTTTGCATAGGCATGATTCACATAAACCATTAATGAATGTCAAAGGGTTGAAGGATAAGAATGCTTGTGTAGGTTGAGACTTGAGCTGATACATGTGGAGATAGAAATGGCTAACTCTTTTAGAGTAGACTCACTTAATGCATTCTAGAATTACAAACTTGGACGTTGAATTCGATCTCTTCTTGTGATCCTTTTGGATTCTAAGCTCCCGCCTTCAAACCTCTTTCCCTTCTTGTTTTTGTTCACTTGAGGACAAGCGAAAGAGTAAGTTTGGGGGAGTTGATATTCCCGTAATTCACTTGTTCTAGCATCACATTTTACATGTAGTTTCTAGTCACATGCATGCATAATCATGAATTTAGTTAGCATTTCGGTCTCATTTAGAGTTAGAGTCTTTTGCATTAGGTCCTAGTGAGTCTTGCATGTTTTGGAGTAATTTCTAGGTACTTGGGAGCAATTGGGCAAGGATTAAAGACAATGGGATCAGCATCATCCGGTTCGAGTTCAAAGAGGAGAAGTTAGGAGTCGATGAAGAGAAGGAGACGGCTACACCGACCAGCACCCGGTCGGTGCACTAGATCTGTGCTAGGGCGGTAGCTGGACACCGACCACGAGCCATTCCACACCGCATGCAAACAGATCGGTGCTACATTTCTCTTCGTGAACACCGAGCTTCCCTAGATCGCTGCACCAGCTCGGTGTTGGAACAAAGGCTCTCACCGACCCAAGCTCACATCTACACCGATCAGATAGCGGCCGGTGTTACTCCTCGAGACGTCCAACACCGACCTCGTCCCAGCCGGTGTAACACGACCGGTGTTGAGACAGGAACGGGCACCGACCCGAGTTCATCCCCACACCGACCATCCTAGCTCGGTGTCAAGCTTCAGGGGACTTACACCGACTTGCCCTCATCCGGTGTGCAACGTCCGATGTTGGGACATAAACTTCCACCGCGCAGCAACACCGACCTGCCCACGTCCGGTGTGCAATCCTAGCCTTCACACCGACCAGCAACACCAACCACCCCAGGTCGGTGTAAGAGACTTTGACCCAGATTTGACCGGGTCGATACCCGGTTTGTCCCGGGTCAACCCGGTTCGCCACTATTCACTATATAAACCCAAAAACCCTAATTTTGTTGCTCATGTCTTTCTTATGCTAAAAACCTCTCTAAGTGTGTTCTAAGTATTTCTAAGAGATATCTCCTTTTGATTTATGTAATTTGAGCTTTAGTTCTTTGAATCTCTTCATCCTATTTCTTCTTTCTTAATCAATCTATCATCTAATCATGGGATTTAACATGTTCCTCATGGGATTTGTTGGGTCCATTATGATTAGTGAGTAGTCTCATAGAATTTGAGGATGGGCTAGATTTGGGTGGATTCCATGGGTAATTTATGATGTTAAGGGATATATTATTGTATTCCTTCTCTTACTTAGCAATCTTAATGCTTGATTGTGCTTGAGAAAGCCAACCTTGATCATAGGGCATTTCACACCCACAAGGTGTTCGATGAAATGTCTAGAGGAGCTTTTTAAGAAATAAACCTTATTAGCCTAAGAGATTAGTTGTCTAAGGGGTTTATTTGGTTGATCTTGATATTGAATCTTAATGCTTGCTAATTATTAACCCACAAATGAGAATTTGATCTTGGATTAGCAATTAGCATAGGTGATTAATGCCTTGAGAGAGGATTAGCACATTTAATGATCTTAGCCTAGGGAATTAGCCTTGTTTGAGTTTGAGCATCATGAATTAACCATGGATTCACCTAAGTTCAATTATCCCATCCTTGAATTCGCTTTTGTTTATTGCATTTCAACTCGTTTAGCCCGCTATTTCTTTATTTCACTTTAGTACTTAGTTCATTAGTTAATTCACACACTCTTTTGATTTAGCTTAACTTACCTAGTTCCTTGCATTCCTAGTGCTTCGAATTCTCCCAATTGGTTCGATACCTCTTATACTACATCGTATAAAGAGTAATTGATCCTCTAGAGACTTGCAAAAGTCGTAGTATCAATTTGGCGCCGTTGCCGATTGGGTTTAGATTTCGACATTAAGATTTAGGTTCTTTTTGAGATTAAGTCTTATTTTCCTTTTGTTTACTAATCTCTCTATCTAGCTCTCTCTTGTATGTGCATGAACTTGCGTTCTAGAGGCAACGACGATCTAGTTGAGCCAAGGGACGACATACACCTTCTACATCGTCGTATTAGAGCAAGAAGAGAGAGGGAGCGAGCTCAACACATAGCAAGATTGGGTATGGAACACGTTGAAGAACCACAAGGTGGGAACATGGACCAAAACCCACCACCACCCGCCCGTAATGCTAGAGTCCAAAACCGCCATCCACAAGCCCACAACATAGTTGGAGCGGGAGACGCGGCCAATGCCCATGTCAACCGCCAAGGGATCCAAGCACCACCGGTTGAGACCAACGACTTTGAGGTCAAAGCTAGCTTCATCAACATGGTGCAAAGCAACAAATTCCATGGCTTGGTGGTAGAAGATCCTCTTGATCATTTGGATCACTTCGACCGGATTTGTGGCTTGACCAAGATGAACGGTGTCTCGGAGGATAGCTTCAAGCTAAGGCTGTTCCCATTCTCTCTTGGGGACAAGGCAAGGCAATGGGAAAAGAACCTTCCCCAAGGTTCCATCACTTCTTGGAATCAATGCAAAACTGCATTTCTTGCCAAGTTCTTCTCCCATTCTAGAATGGCTAAGCTACGAAATGAGATCTCGAGCTTCACTCAACGAGCAAATGAGATCTTCAATGAAGCTTGGGAGCGGTTTAGGAGCTATACAACGCAATGCCCTCATCATGGATTCTCGGATGCTTCCCTATTAAGCACACTCTACCGTGGAGCACTTCCAAAGATCCGTATGTTGCTCGATACCGCCTCTAATGGAAACTTCTTGGGCAAGGACGTGAATGAAGCAATGGAGTTGGTTGAAAACCTTGCTTTGAGTGATGGAACTTATGGCGATGACTATGACCGATCTACAAGAACCACAAGTGACTTTGAGGAGCAACAACGAACCATGCTTCAACAAATTCTACAAGGACAAGCTAATGGAGCCATGGACATAAACAAGAAGAAGGAGGAAATCAATAACAAAGTGGCTTTCTCATACAATGACCTCCACAAGAAGCTTGAGGCGTTGAGTTCCAAAGTCCAACAAATGGAGACCAAGGGAACCACTTCTTCCTCACCTCACCCTCAAGGTTCTTCACATGGGAAAAGCATACAAACCTCAAAGGAGTATTGCAATGCCATCTTTTCACAAGAATCACGTCCCCTTGATGAACATGAAGCCGCCATTAGAGAAATCGAGCTTCTAGTCTATGGTTCGCAAGCCGAAGATACTTGCCCTAGTCACGTCCCCTTAAAGCATAATGAGGACATTGAGGAACAAGGTGGGGGGGGGGTGACCTTTGGAAATGATGAACATGTGACCATGGTTGAAGACAAGGGTAGTGTTGCTTACATTGATTAACCAAGCACAACTAGGATCGAGCCTAAGTCTCTCCCCAAGCTTAGTAATCCCGGTAAATTCTCTATTGCTCTCTTGGAGATTTGGAGATTGAGGATGCTTTGTGTGACTCCGGTTCAAGTGTGAATGTCATGTCCCATGAGATGTTCAAGAGTCTAGGGATAAGAAACCTCACATATCACCCATCACCTATCACCTTTGGAGACGCTTCTTCACGGAAACCACTTGGTCTTCTTGAAGATTATCCGCTTAAGGTTGGGGATTGCATAGTCCCAACGGACTTCGTTTTCATGGAGATGAAGAAGACCAACAAGCTCCCACTCCTCCTTGGAACTCCATTCCTCAATACTACCGGTGCAAGCATGGACTTTAAAAACCAAAGGGTAGTTCTTATGAATGTGAATGACAAGGTTTACTACTCAATGAAGGCTTCTTCCAACAAGCTTTGTGGCACAATTACTATTGAGAATGATGAGTTTCGTGCCAAAGAAGTGAAGTATGCGGGTAGTTGTGAGATGGTTCATGAAGCTTCACCCCCAAAAGTTTGTGAAGAGAAAGAAGAATCTCATGAGAAAACGGTTTTGGGTTATGGTAATGGTAAAGAAGCTTCGGGAGTTGATAAAGCTTGCTTGGAATCTCCTCACCCTACCAAAATGAGGAAGGAGAATGAAGGTAAGAAGAAGCAAGAAAAGGGTGAAGGCACTAAAGCCAAAATGAAGACACAAGACAAGCATCACCCTTTTTCCTTTGCTAAGAACGAACCAAGCAAGCTTGACGGGAAGAAGACCATGCTAAACCAGCCTGCCATCATGACGCTCACACCATGGAAGTATGACGACGGGATGATTGAGTACAAGATCAAATGCAAAGGCCGGTCCAAGCCTTTCGCCTCGGTCAAGGCATTCTTCACACCGGAGCTCAAAGAGAAAGGGGAAGCTGGTCTTCAAGAGGTCATGAACCAGGTGCTCAAGCTTGAGCTCGAGGATCCCCCACGGAGTTCTCACACTACTCTCTCACCCACCTAAAAGGGTAACCAAAGTCAAACTTAGTGACTTTAAACAAAGTGCACTTGGGAGACATTCCCATGTCTATCATTGTAATTATTTTCTTGCTTTCTAGTTCGATTTTGTGTTTCTAGGGCTTTTTGATATTTTGTTGAGTGGTTGCAAGGTCATGGCAAGGTAGCAACGGTGTTGAGTTTGGGAAAGCTCTTCATTCATCTCCATTCCCCTAGTCTCACTCCTCCTTTGTAAGTAGCTCCTTTCTTTTGAGTCTTTGCATTTCATCTTTTGTTTTGGGTCTCTCTCTTGAACTTCTTTCACACCGAGACGTTGTGATTTAAGTTTGGGGGAGGGACCGGTATCTAACCTTGTGTTTTCTGTCTTATTTTCCATCTTGCATATTGAGTCTCATGCATATCATGCATTCGCAAAAATTGCAAAATTTTGAAATTTTGCAACACAAAAAGAAGTCATCTAGTTGCATTTCATGTGTAGGATCGAGTCTAGTTCTCATGAAAGGTGCATTGCATATTGCATTTTAGGAGCAATGATGAGCTAGAGTATCACTTTAAGAAATTAATTCAACGCCCTCGCTCATAGTTGTCTAATGCATGCTAGTGAGTTTGAAAATAAGGATGCACCATCTTTAGATCTCATGCAATGGCGTTCTCGTCTTGATTGAAGCAAGTTGTGAATTGATTTTGACCCTATTAATGAGAACTTTAATCTTGACTTGCAATTATCTTGTTTGTGCATCTTTGAATGAACTTGTGGATACCCATATACATACTTGGATCTTCTTTTCCCCTTTGTACCACCCTTGTGGATCCAAGTAGCCATATCCCATCTTTGGAATGGTTTCCCACACCTTGAACTAAACCTTATTTCTAGCCTATAACTTTCGTGAGTGATGGCGAGGCCTACTTTTTGAGCAAACTTGGCAAAAAGTGTTAGGTTTAAGGCGACAAGGATGGATTCTCATGTAGATCTAGCTCTAACATCAAGGGGCTAGTCTAGTGATAAGTTAGCTAGGATGGGAAGTCTTGGGGTGTTGGTTTGGGACGTGGGTGAAACAACAAAAGAAGGGTGGAACGGAAAAGGAAAGATGGGTAGAAAGCAAAAAGGGGGATGCAATAATGCGAAGTGGTTGGTGAGGTGAGCAAGAATAGCTCTTAGTGAAAGATTTGGCCTCAAAGTGCAAAGTGAAAAAGAAAGAAGCCATAAAGTGGCTAAGCCATCAAATGATGAAAGATGAGGCATGAAAAAGATTGAAAAAGAATAGCTAAAGCAACAAAAAGAATAGCACCAAGCCACAAGTTAAATGGAGAAGAAGGAATCCCCCAAGTGAGAAAAAGATGAAGTGAAGAGACAAGAAAAACGTGTGGAGCAATGAAGGCAAAAGACCTTGTGAAAAAGGGGTAGCTTAGGTTTGGGACTTCATGGGTTAGAAGTGCTAGGGTTAGAGACATCTTAGGTATTGGGTAGATGAGAATTCATCCTTTTATGCATAGGTTGCCTTTTACCTTTAGCATTTTGCTAAAGTTTGCTCATTCCGTGAGAGATCCTTGCATTGGAATACCCACACGTGTGATTAAGATCATCTTCATCTCAAAAACCTTATCCCCTAGCCAAACAAGTTCATTCAATTTTGCATAGGCATGATTCACATAAACCATTAATGAATGTCAAAGGGTTGAAGGATAAGAATGCTTGTGTAGGTTGAGACTTGAGCTGATACATGTGGAGATAGAAATGGCTAACTCTTTTAGAGTAGACTCACTTAATGCATTCTAGAATTACAAACTTGGACGTTGAATTCGATCTCTTCTTGTGATCCTTTTGGATTCTAAGCTCCCGCCTTCAAACCTCTTTCCCTTCTTGTTTTTGTTCACTTGAGGACAAGCGAAAGAGTAAGTTTGGGGGAGTTGATATTCCCGTAATTCACTTGTTCTAGCATCACATTTTACATGTAGTTTCTAGTCACATGCATGCATAATCATGAATTTAGTTAGCATTTCGGTCTCATTTAGAGTTAGAGTCTTTTGCATTAGGTCCTAGTGAGTCTTGCATGTTTTGGAGTAATTTCTAGGTACTTGGGAGCAATTGGGCAAGGATTAAAGACAATGGGATCAGCATCATCCGGTTCGAGTTCAAAGAGGAGAAGTTAGGAGTCGATGAAGAGAAGGAGACGGCTACACCGACCAGCACCCGGTCGGTGCACTAGATCTGTGCTAGGGCGGTAGCTGGACACCGACCACGAGCCATTCCACACCGCATGCAAACAGATCGGTGCTACATTTCTCTTCGTGAACACCGAGCTTCCCTAGATCGCTGCACCAGCTCGGTGTTGGAACAAAGGCTCTCACCGACCCAAGCTCACATCTACACCGATCAGATAGCGGCCGGTGTTACTCCTCGAGACGTCCAACACCGACCTCGTCCCAGCCGGTGTAACACGACCGGTGTTGAGACAGGAACGGGCACCGACCCGAGTTCATCCCCACACCGACCATCCTAGCTCGGTGTCAAGCTTCAGGGGACTTACACCGACTTGCCCTCATCCGGTGTGCAACGTCCGATGTTGGGACATAAACTTCCACCGCGCAGCAACACCGACCTGCCCACGTCCGGTGTGCAATCCTAGCCTTCACACCGACCAGCAACACCAACCACCCCAGGTCGGTGTAAGAGACTTTGACCCAGATTTGACCGGGTCGATACCCGGTTTGTCCCGGGTCAACCCGGTTCGCCACTATTCACTATATAAACCCAAAAACCCTAATTTTGTTGCTCATGTCTTTCTTATGCTAAAAACCTCTCTAAGTGTGTTCTAAGTATTTCTAAGAGATATCTCCTTTTGATTTATGTAATTTGAGCTTTAGTTCTTTGAATCTCTTCATCCTATTTCTTCTTTCTTAATCAATCTATCATCTAATCATGAGATTTAACATGTTCCTCATGGGATTTGTTGGGTCCATTATGATTAGTGAGTATTCTCCTAGAATTTGAGGATGGGCTAGATTTGGGTTGATTCCATGGGTGATTTATGATGTTTAGGGATAGATTATTGTATTCCTTCTCTTACTTAGCAATCTTAATGCTTGATTGTGCTTGAGAAAGCCAACCTTGATCATAGGGCATTTCACACCCACAAGGTGTTCGATGAAATGTCTAGAGGAGCTTTTTAAGAGATAAACCTTCTTAGCCTAAAAGATTAGTTGTCTAAGGGGTATATTTGGTTGATCTTGATATTGAATCTTAATGCTTGCTAATTATTAACCCACAAATGAGAATTTGATCTTGGATTAGCAATTAGCATAGGTGATTAATGCCTTGAGAGAGGATTAGCACATTTAATGATCTTAGCCTAGGGAATTAGCCTTGTTTGAGTTTGAGCATCATGAATTAACCATGGATTCACCTAAATTCAATTACCCCATCCTTGAATTCGCTTTTGTTTATTGCATTTCAACTCGTTTAGCCCGCTATTTCTTTATTTCACTTTAGAGTACTTAGTTCATTAGTTAATTCACACACTCTTTTGATTTAGCTTAACTTGTCTAGTTCCTTGCATTCCTAGTGCTTCGAATTCTCCCAATTGGTTCGATACCTCTTATACTACATCGTATAAAGAGTAATTGATCCTCTAGAGACTTGCAAAAGTCGTAGTATCACATAGGCAACACTACATAGTTATCTACCCATTTGTGTATTATTACCTATTAGATAGATAGTTAGCTATTAATAATATTTTGTACCTACCATTTCTTAGTCGACTATTTTGTATTCCTGAATTCCGTGTGTTTATGTTACCAGTGACTACACAATGAGTCTGTCACCAGAGAGGCTCTTCAAATTAGGCAATGAGCCTGTAAACAAGAAGGTCAACACCTACTTTCAGCTTAATTATCTTGACGCCATTACCTTTGCACTAGAAGAAGACCACATGGAGAAGCTTAAGGAGTCCCAATTCGGCCAACTGATTGAAGCTGGTAACAAGATCGCCTCTTCCGTCAGATTCCTACACTTCATGTTGTCTAGGAAAATCGTATCGAAAAAAGAAAGAAAGAGATATGGTGTCTATTTGCGGGTCAGCCAATTCGCTTCTCAATCAGAGAGTTTGCCATTGCTACTGGTCTCGATTGCTCCAAATTATCGGGTTCTTCGGCAGTTGTTGAAGATAAAATCAAAAAGTACATGCAACAATTGTTTGGTAAAGAGAAGAACGCAACTCCGCAATGGATATTGAACACCCTTTTAGGCAGGCTGTACAAAGACAAAGACACAAGATTCAGGCTAGCTTGCCTTTTGCTTGTCGATGGAGTTCTCTGTCCTACTTCTAAGAATACTAAAATCAATGGGGAACACATCTGGATGGTTAAAGATTTGGACGCATTTCTTGCTTATCCTTGGGGTCGCAAATCGTTTGACCATACCATGGAAAGTATCAAAAAAAAATGTGCTACCTTATCAAACCTTTCCGAAACAACTTGTGCGTTTCAGGGCTTCACACACGCACTACAGATGGTTGTCTTATCTTGCGCTCCCATCATAATGTCTAAGGATGTGAAGGGAAAGTCTATCAAATCTAGTTTGGCGGATGATGAAGACGAAGAAGATGAAGTTTCAATACTACGCCCTGGTGCTCAGAAGCCAATCAACATCTCCATGCCTTACGTGAAGTTTCTTGACACGGAGCCCAAGGTATCCAACTATAAATTTTATTGCAAGTAGACAACTATTTCCTTTTATATAAAAAGTCATCTATTTTTTATTGTTTTAATAGACAACTATTTCTTCTTCATATAAATAGTCAACTAAAATTATTATAATCATTTACTCATAAGTATACAAATAAAACATTTCATTAATAGTCATCTATTTTTTACTGTTTTAATAGACAACTATTTCCTCTTCAAATTAATAGTCAACTACAATTATTATTATCGGTGATAAGTCTAGTCATCTATTTCATATGGTTTTAATAGACAACTATTTCCTCCACTTTGGAACAGGTTGTTGTGAAACCAATACTTGAAAACAAGGACAATGTTTTTGACGATACATAGATGAGCTTCTCGGATGAAGAAGAAGACCACCGGGTTGACAACTTAATGGATGCAATAAAACGTTGCGATATCTTCACAATGGAATCATGGACTGGCGGGGTAAGGGCATGTGACCATATTAAACCACCAAAGGCACAAACAACAACGGCACAAACATCAACGGGCCGCAATGTGCAGAATTATGATGTGAATGTCGAGCTAGTAGTAGATTCTGCTGCGTCAGCATTTTTTCATAAGGTGGTTGCTGCCAATGCCATTGTCCTAAAAGATCAAGGTCAATACTTTGAAAGCTGATTTTTCCCTTCTACGGACCGATGTTGCATCAACGCTACCAAAGTTTGCTCTTGAGGTTAGCAAACTTAATATAAATTGAAACACGTCGCTTGGAAATGATGAGGAGCATTCTCAACCACAGCCTAAGGATCAAACTAAAACCAAGGAGGATACCATGGGTGTCCAAACTGACTATGATGAAAACAATTCAGAGAATGATACCAACGATGGAGAAGAAGCTAACGCTGACGAGGATTCAAACGGGAACGACAATGCAAATGAATCCGATGATGTAAACGATAATCAAGTTGTTGATGATGATGACGGTGAGGATGGAAAGAATGAGGAAGATGGAAAGGTTGAAGAGGATGGTAAGTCTGTGGAGGTTGGAGTTGATTTCAAAGATGGTAAGGATCATCAGCATGGGAAGGATGGGGAGGATGTACTTGACGCAGCGACAATCGCTAATAACAGGATATCTTCTGTGCTTTCTGATCTTCAGCCTACTCCTGATGAGGTAGTTTCTTAATACAGACAACTACTTTATGTTAATAGTGAATATCGACTATTCATACATAGTCGTATACTTTATGTTAATAGTGAATATACTACTTTCTTATAACTACCCTAAATAGATAGTCAAATACTTTAAATCAATACTTTACCTTCAATTTTAATTCATACATAGTCATCTACTTTTTAATAACAAGTATCTATCTACTTTCTAATAATCAAGTATTCATGATTATAACCAGGCCATGGAAAAGAATACACACCTACTCTCTGACAAGCCATGTGGTAATTATGAAAGAGGTAAGCCGACTACTTTTTATATAACTACCATAATTATATAGTCAAGTACTTTAAATTAATACTTTACCTTTAATTTCGATTCATACATAGTCGTCTACTTTTTAATAATCAAGTATCTGTCTACTTTTTAATAATCAAGTATTCATGATTATAACCAGGCCATGGAGGAGAATACACACCTACTAGAGAACAAAATCCCTTCCTCAGAGAATTCTGCGCAAGATGCTAATCAAGTTCGTACAAAATGTAGACTTTATCAGTTTTTGGTAGTCTTTGTACTTAAATAGTCATTTTGTCTATCCGTAAATAGGTAGTACTTCCTCCACTAGATGTCGTACCTCCCGTTTTTTCTCTTGGTCTGACACAAGAAGAGGAAAATAGACCTCAAACCAGCCACAAGAAGACCAGCCACTAGAAGACCAGCCACAAGAAGACCAGCCAAAAGAGGAGAAACTGTTGGCAGATCCCCAGCCACTTATATGTAAAAGTGTCCGACCAAGGGCTGCTCCAAATTCTATGACAGACTTTTTACTCCCGGCGAAATGGCAAAGAAAGATTGAAAAATCGGAGGAGCTCTTAAAGATTTTCATAAGACCAAACCTTCAACAAATAGAAGTTCTCAAAGCGAGGCTTGAAGAAAGCTGGTGAGTAAGACATTATTTGTTAACGCTACCCTTCGTTATACTTAATCACATTTTTGAACTATCCTTGTTAGTTAATTTCCAACCTGGAACGGGCTTCAGGAATCAGTGAACATCTTTAAAGAAATCTTGTCCCTTACACATCCAATTTCCCCACTGGTAAGATTTAAAACCGTCCACTTATACATAGTCATCTACTTTTTAATAATCAAAATATAGGTATACTTTTGCCCCAAATAACCGTCTACTTCGCCCTTTGTTGCTAGGCCATTGACACCATAATTAACTGTTTCCGCAACTGTGGAGAAACAAAAAAGATCCCAAAAGTATGACTTTGTCGAGTTCGGTTTCGTCAATGAAATCGTAAAGCTCCATTCAGTGTATCTAAAACCTCAGAACAAGAAACCTGTTGGGATTCCCATGGGATCCCTTCCTTATGTCAAATCCAGGCGGGCATGGTACACAGAGATTGCTTGTATCCACTGCCCTTACCTAATTGATAGAAAGCATTGGGTTGGTATGTGCATCAATTTGGAGACTCACGAGATAACTGTCCTGAACTGCAACCAGACGCTTAAGGAGCTGAAGCTTAAGACTACCATAGGACCACTTGCTCAATCTCTACCACACTTCATCAGATCAGTGGCATACAATCCAAAGATGAAAGATGATACACTTCAGGCGTTCCACATCTTAATAGCAAAGCCTGTTTCTCAATCAGAAACCTCAAGTAAATTTTTATATCACTTGAATAGTCATCTAGTTAATAGTCACCTACGAAATCTCTTGTATGTGTTATCAGGATTAAAAGAGTATAGTTGTATACCCTTTCGAAAAGTTTCTTACGTACTACTACTATTCTTGCAGGTCACAGCGGAGTTATGACACTCATGCTACTTGAGTTACACGCTGGAAATATGCCATTCGACATTGCGATTACTGAAAAGGAGGTTCGTGATGCATCGCTAAAGTACGCAGTCGATCTTCTATCTGATCAGGTCGAACCACATAAGTTCTCGGACACCGTCCATGCGAATGAACCAAAATCTACTTGAACCTCTTATGTATGTTAGATGTTGACTATATCTATGTATTCACATATTATTAGGAACTAAGTTTTTTTTATCTATTTTTATGTTTATTTTACATATGTTTTAGAAAGTTTTTGTCTATCTTTGTATTTTTTGTCTATTTTTTAATTTTTAAGGTAGTCAACTTCTAAAGTTTTAGTCATTAATGGAGTTTTGTGATATATAGGTCAAAATCAATAGGTAGCTATTTTTGTGAACATAGACAACCTCATGTGAACATACAAAAGTATCTGAATGTCATATCATAAATTAAGGGAGTTTTGGTAAAATACAACAACCAGTTCAAAATCCAAAAGCAAAAACCCGAAATAATATCCAGAATTAATGATGCATTGTAGCAAAAAAAGGCTTCAAAATATCAGATTTATATTCCCCAATGAAAAAGGAAACACCAAGAGTTATTTTGAAGTGCATCATCTTCTACTCTCCCATGGCAATAACAAGAAAATCTTCTGCCATTCGCGTTCATCTTTCACGCACAGGGAGCTTGCAAGAGTTAGCTACCAACTAAGGAATTCAATCTTCATATCTTAAAGTAGCCAACTACATATTCACAGTAAATACACAACCACTCTAGTCTATCATGAAGTCTCATGGAATAGCCAACTACATATTCACAGTAGATAGCCAATTGTTTTGTCTATCATGAAGTAGGCAACTACATATTTACATATTCTCAGAATATCTTATGTTAATATCTTAAAGTAGCCAACTACATACTCACAGTAAATAGACAACTATTCTAGTCTATCATGAAGTCTCATGGAATAGCCAACTACATACTCATAGTAAATAGACAACTATTCTAGTCTATCATGAAGTATCATGAAGTAGGCAACTACATAATTATATATTCTCAGGATATCTTATGTTAATATGTTAAAGTAGCCAACTACATATCCAAAGTAAATAGCCAACTATTCTAGTCTATCATGAAGTATCATCGAATAGCCAACTGCATATTTACCTTGAATTCTCCACGCGATGGGATTCTGAGTTTCTTTGGACGTCCAGGTGGACGACGCATTATCAGAGGAAGCAGTTCCACCTCACCAGAAGTTACATGAGTTGGTACTGGGTGGAAAAGTCCTTCGTAAAGGGATCTCCTAAAACCTGTTGTGTACACCTCTCCCACAAGTTTTTCGATTGGAATGTTGCTTTTAGAAGCAGCAGCCAAAGCGTGACAACATGGTATAAGCAGCATTTGAAACTCCCTGCAGCTGCAGGTTTTAGATTCTAGGTTGACTTCGAACCTNTTGTAGTTTGTCTAAAAAGTTATACTATTATAAAACATTGAACTATTTCAATTATATATTCTCCTAAAAATACACTATTCACAGTAGCACATTTTTTAGATCAATAACGTTGCAGTTTTTATTTGAGTCTTACAACTGCCTCGATAATTGCTATAAACTTTTTCAAAATTAAAATAAAAATCAAAGTTGAAGAGAGTAACGTTTCTCTTTCTCTTCTCGGTTTATCTTTTTTCTCTTCTCTTTCCTCTTCCTCTTCCTCTTGTCCTTCTCTTCATCTCCTCTTTTCCCCGGAAACCCTAATCCTTGCACCTGCCGTACTTGCACCTGATCGTCTATCTTGTTCTTGCTGGCCGCTTCACCCAATTTCGGACTCGTCATCGGACCGCCCAAAGACAAACCCCGGTCTTTCGCCGCTGGTCTTCTAGGGTAAGTTCATAAACCCTAGTTCCACAATTAGTACCGCCGCTGTTATAGAGGATTTTTGTACCTAAACCCTAGTTCAATGTGTATCGATTTCACGCATTCGATTCAAAAAACATATTTTCGCACTATGGAAGTAGTCAACTACTTATTAATCTTATTATGTTTGGCGTGCACAAAGATAGTTACCTATTTGTAAGTACATAGGCAACACTACATAGTTATCTACCCATTTGTGTATTATTACCTATTAGATAGATAGTTAGCTATTAATAATATTTTGTACCTACCATTTCATAGTCGACTATTTCGTATTCCTAAATTCCGTGTGTTTATGTTACCAGTGACTACACAATGAGTCTGTTACTAGAGAGGCTCTTCAAATTAGGCAATGAGCCTGTAAACAAGAAGGTCAACACCTACTTTCAGCTTAATTATCTTGACGCCATTACCTTTGCACTAGAAGAAGACCACATGGAGAAGCTTAAAGAGTCCCAATTCGGCCAACTGATTGAAGCTGGTAACAAGATCGCCTCTTCCATCAGATTCCTACACTTCATGTTGTCTAGGCAAATCGTAACGAAAAAAAGAAAGAGATATGGTGTCTATTTGCGGGTCAGCCAATTCGCTTCTCAATAAGAGAGTTTGCCATTGCTACTGGTCTCGATTGCTCCAAATTATCGGGTTCTTCGGCAGTTGATGAAGATAAAATCAAAAAGTACACGCAACAATTGTTTGGTAAAGAGAAGAACGCAACTCCGCAATGGATATTGAACACTCTTTTAGGCAGGCCGTACAAAGACAAAGACACAAGATTCATGCTAGCTTGCCTTTTGCTTGTCGATGGAGTTCTCTGTCATACTTCTAAGAATACTAAAATCAATGGGGAACACATCTGGATGGTTAAAGATTTAGACGCATTTCTTGCTTATCCTTGGGGTGGCAAATCGTTTGACCAGACCATGGAAAGTATCAAAAAAAAATGTGCTACCTTGTCAAACCTTTCCCAAACAACTTGTGCATTTCAGGGCTTCACACATGCACTACAGATGGTTGTCTTATCTTGCGCTCCCATCATATTGTCTAAGGATGTGAAGGGAAAGTCTATCAAATCTAGTTTGGCGGATGATGAAGACGAAGAAGATGAAGTTTCAATACTACGCCCTGGTGCTTAGAAGCCAATAAACATCTCCATGCCTTACGTGAAGTTTCTTGACACATAGCCCAAGGTATCCAACTATAAATTTTATTGCAAGTAGACAACTATTTCCTTTTATATAAAAAGTCATCTACAATAACTATTATCAATTACTCATAAGTATACAAATAAAGCATTTCATTAAGAATCATCTATTTATTATTGTTTTAATGGACAACTATTTCCTCTTCATATAAATAGTCAACTACAATTATTATTATCATTTACTCATAAGTATACAAATAAAACATTTCATTAATAGTTATTTTTTACTGTTTTAATAGACAACTATTTCCTCTTCAAATTAATAGTCAACTACAATTATTATGATCAGTGATAAGTCTACAAATAAAGCATTTCATTAATAGCCGAATATAGCCACATCTTATAATAGTCATCTATTTCATATGGTTTTAATAGACAACTATTTCCTCCACTTTGGAACAGGTTGTTGTGAAACCAATACTTGAAGACAAGGACAATGTTTTTGACGATACATATATGAGCTTCTCGGATGAAGAAGAAGACCACCGGGTTGACAACTTAATGGATGCAATAAAACGTTGCGATATCTTCACAATGGAATCATGGACTGGCGGGGTAAGGGCATGTGACCATATTAAACCACCAAAGGCACAACAACAACAACACAAACATCAACGGCCCGCAATGTGCAGAATTCTGATGTGAATGTCGAGCTATTAGTAGATTCTGCTGCGTCAGCATTTTTTCATAAGGTGGTTGCTGCCAATGCCATTGTTCTAAAAGATCAAGGTCAATACTTTGAAAGCTGATTTGCCCTTCTACGGACCGATGTTGCATCAACGCTAGCAAAGTTTGCTCTTGAGGTTAGCAAACTTAATATAAATGGAAACACGTCGCTTGGAAATGATGAGGAGCATTCTCAACCACAGCCTAAGGATCAAACTAAAACCAAGGAGGATACCATGGGTGTCCAAACTGACTATGATGAAAACAATTCAGAGAATGATACCAACGATGGAGAAGAAGCTAACGCTGACGAGGATTCAAACGGGAACGACAATGCAAATGAATCCGATGATGCAAACGATAATGAAGCTGTTGATGATGATGACGATGAGGATGGAAAGAATGAGGAAGATGGAAAGGCTGTAGAGGATGGTAAGTCTGTGGAAGTTGGAGTTGATTTCGAAGATGGTAAGGATCATCAGCATGGCAAGGATGGGGATGATGTACTTGACGCAGCGACAATCGCTAATAACAGGATATCTTATGTGCTTTCTGATCTTCAACCTACTCCTGACGAGGTAGTTTCTTAATACAGACAACTACTTTATGTTAATAGTGAATATCGACTATTCATACATAGTCGTCTACTTTTTGTTAATAGTGAATATACTACTTTCTTATAACTACCCTAAATAGATAGTCAAATACTTTAAATCAATACTTTACCTTCAATTTTGATTCATACATAGTCGTCTACTTTTTATTAATCAAGTATCTATCTACTTTCTAATAATCAAGTATTCATGATTATAACCATGCCATGGAGGAGAATACACACCTACTGTCTGACAAGCCAGGTGATAATTATGAGAAAGAGGTAAGCCGACTACTTTTTATATAACTACCATAATTATATAGTCAGGTACTTTAAATTAATACTTTACCTTTAATTTCGATTCATACATAGTCGTCTACTTTTTAATAATCAAGTATTCATGATTATAACCAGGCCATGGAGGAGAATACACACCTACCAGAGAATAAAATCCCTTCCTCAGAGAATTCTGCGCAAGATGCTAATCAAGTTCGTACAAAATGTAAACTTTGTCAGTTTCTGGTAGTCTTTGTACTTAAATAGTCATTTTGTCTATNCTCCAATAGATGTCGTAGCTCCCGTTTTTTCTCTTGGTCTTACACAAGAAGAGAAAAAACATACCTCAAACCAGCCACAAGAAGACCAGCCACTAGAAGACCAGCCAAAAGAGGAGAAACTGTTGGCAGATCCCCATCCACTTATACGTAAAAGTGTCCGATCAAGGGCTGCTCCAAATTCTATGACAGACTTTGTACTCCCGGCGAAACGGCAAAGAAAGATTGAAAAATCGGAGGAGCTCTTAAAGATTTTCATAAGACCAAACCTTCAACAAATATAAGTTCTCAAAGCGAGGCTTGAAGAAAGCTGGTGAGTAAGACATTATTTGTTAACGCTACCCTTCGTTATACTTAATCACATTTTTGAACTATCCTTGTTAGTCAATTTCCAACCAGGAACGGGCTTCAGCTATCGGTGAACATCTTTAAAGAAATCTTGTCCCTTACACATCCAATTTCCCCACTGGTAAGATTTAAAACCGTCCACTTATACATAGTCATCTACTTTTCAATAATCAAAGTATAGGTATACTTTTGCCCCAAATAACCGTCTACTTCGCCTTTTTTTGCTAGGCCATTGACACCATAATTAACTGTTTCTGTAATCAACTGTGGAGAAACAAAAAAGATCCCAAAAAGTATGACTTCGTCGAGTTCGGTTTCGTCAATGAAATCGTAAAGCTCCATTCAGTGTATCTAAGACCTCAGAAGAAGAAACCCGTTGGGATTCCCATGGGATCCCTTCCTTATGTCAAATCCAGTCGGGCATGGTACACAGAGATTGCTTGTATCTACTGCCCCTACCTAATTGATAGAAAGCATTGGGTTGGTATGTGCATCAATTTGGAGACTCACGAGATAACTGTCATGAACTGCAACCAAACGCTTAAGGAGCTGAAGCTTAAGACTACCATAGGACCACTTGCTCAATCTCTACCACACTTCATCAGATCAGTGGCGTACAATCCAAAGATGAAAGATGATACACTTCAGGCGTTCCACATCTTAATAGCGAAGCCTGTTTTTAAGCCTGTTTCTCAATCAGAAACCTCAGGTAAATTTTTATATCACTTGAATAGTCATCTAGTTAATAGTCACCTACGGAATCTCTTTTATGTGTTATCAGGATTAAATAAGTATAGTTGTTTACCTTTTCGAAAAGTTTCTTACGTACTACTGCTATTCTTGCAGGTTACAGCGGAGTTATGACACTCATGCTACTTGAGTTACACTCTGGAAATATGCCATTCAACATTACGATTACTGAAAAGGACGTTCGTGATGCATCGCTAAAGTACGCAGTCGATCTTCTATCTGAGGTCGAACCACATAAGTTCTCGGACACCGTCCATGCGAATGAACCAAAATCTACTTGAACCTCTTATGTATGTTAGATGTTGACTATATCTATGTATTCACATATTATTAGGAACTAAGTTTTTTAATCTATTTTTATGTTTATTTTACATATGTTTTAGAAAGTTTTTGTCTATCTTTGTATTTTTTGTCTATTTTTTAATTTTTAAGGTAGTCAGCTTCTAAAGTTTTAGTCATTAATGGAGTTTTGTGATATATAGGTCAAAATCAATAGGTAGCTATTTTTGTGAACATAGACAACCTCATGTGAACATACAAAAGTATTCGAATGCCATATCATAAATTAAGGGAGTTTTGGTAAAATACAACAACCAGTTCAAAATCCAAAAGCAAAAACCCGAAATAATATCCAGAATTAACGATGCATTGTAGCAAAAAAAAGGCTTCAAAATATCAGATTTATATTCCCCAATGAAAAAGGAAACACCAAGAGTTATTTTGAAGTGCATCATCTTCTACTCTCCCATGGCAATAACAAAAAAATCTTCTGCCATTCGCGTTCATCTTTCACGCACATGGAGCTTGCAAGAGGCTTTGTTGTGACCCCGACCAAGGCACCTAGTGCAAAGCTGGACCGCTTTCCTCGAACGTCGCTGAGTCATTAAAATCAAACGG
>PKMM01019394.1:45604-60457 GCA_002933915.1 Eutrema heterophyllum
TGTTCTTTGAAGATCAATTGTTGCAATATATTTATCCTGCTTTGTGTCTGATGAGCTGTTTGTCAAGGAGCAGACTGATAATTGGTGTCTATGTCTGATAAATTTCAGGTTCTGCTTTGAATGCATTGATAATTGGTCTACGATTATGAACATGTGCCCTCTCTGTCATAGAGAGTTTCAGTTGATTACATGTGTCCCTGTAAGAAATCTCATATTTGTTTTTATCTGAACATATCTTCATTGCTTTTGGTCTTCTTCCTTTTCATTCTTACTTCTTAGGGATTAATAGTCACCGCAATAATCACTCCCATCATTTCCGCAGGGAGTAATAAGACAGAGCCTTGCAGGGTAGCTTTTCCCAAAACAAAATCCCAATATTTCTCTAATCAAGCATGGAGGAGGTCTGGAAAAGGGAGCTCTGGAGTCTCAAATTCCTCAATAGCCATATTTCGTAGATTAGAGCATGTAAGAGCAGTCGCACGACTATGGTGACCTGCTTGTCCTGAAATGCTGAAATGATTCATTTTCAATTGCCGTTTCAATTTAACATGTATGGTTTTCTTCTTCCATACATGTGGTTCACTACATCTTACTAAATAGCAAATTGTGCTCACTTGTTAGTTCATAGTTTCTACTCGTTTCTTCTTATGCAGCTTTGTTCTTCTCATTTTAAGGTGGAAGATAAATTTTTCTGTTATATGTTGTTTTTTACCTTCAGTTAATACACAAATGATATGAATGACCTAATTCTTCTTTTGATGATTGTTGATGTGATGCGTTGCCCTCTTTACGTTGGCCAAAAAATGTGATTTTGCGTTGGCAAAAGAGATCGAATCATATTTTGATCGAACGACATCTCCTTTCATCAATTCATCAGTAATATGGTTAAGAAAATATCTAAAAGCATCGATACTTATGTCTCCCGAACTTAAATGTGTTATCTAAACGAATGCAGAAACAATGACATGACACAAAATCTTCAAAAACAGAGTTACTGACCTGTGGCAACCAAACTCGGTTCGAGTAGTTCTTCAGTAGGTTACTTGTATGAATCAATCCAAGCTTAAAAGTTATCAAATCATGAGACTTTAAAAGGTATCCATATTCTTCTCTGTTTACCCCTTTTGAGTCAAGTTGAGAGGTGACATAGCAGAGCCACATGAACCACTTAGGCATTTCATCGAACACTTGGAATCTTTTTCTGTATTTGTGGGATTCTGTTCACTTTGGTTCACTTGAATCTTTCTCTGTATCCCAAAATATGATTGAGATTAATGGGAGATTCGTGATCTCGCTGAATCGTGATTCGTGATGAATGAGAGATTTCACGCGTCCATGGCGATTCATAAGAAAATTTGAAATTGGAGAAGAAGAGAGAAAATGAAAATTTCTGAATCAAAAAATGTTTACAAAATCGAATGCTTACCCACTGTCGTTTTCTTACTATTAACAATATATTTGCAAAATTATAGATACAAACTTGACAACAATAACATAAAACCCAAACCAAATTCAGAACTGAGAGGATGGATAAAACCCAAACTTGACAACAATTTCATTCAAAGCAAAAGCAGTAAAATAAAATCAAAACCAAATAAAGAACTGAGAGGACAATGTCATTCACACTCACACGCATTGCAATGGCTTAGGAGCCTGTCCATCTATTAGGTGACTCAGGGCACTTATACTCAGTGGCAGCTCTATTAATCGGGCACTTATATCATTGCTGCTCGTCTTTATTATTGCAGCTTTGGGCAGCTTGGGCAGTTGAGGACTTTAAATTGTCTCAGGTTTGGAAGAGCCTGAGAATTCGAGCAAATTCTCCTTAATTTAGACAAATCAATTAGTCCAAGGGATTCTAGCTTCCCAAAGGGAACAGAAATATGTGGATGCACATTGCCAGTGGCGGAGCCACGTAGAGTTTGGGAGGGGCAGTTGCCCACCATGATATTTTCAATTTTAGTGTAATTGTTTAGAGAATTTTAATAATGCCCCCTGTTAATACATTATATTATGCTAATAATTTAAGTTTTGCCCCGGATAAAATCATGTTCTAGATCCGCCACTGACATTGCTAATACTCATTCCTTTCTCCTTATTTATTATTTCTTTTATGCTTTCTGAATAATCCACAATTAGCTCCCTAAGATTTTGAGCGAACAACAGCCAGGTCAAGTCCTTTGAACCTCCCAAAAAGAATATTGTAACAGTGGAGAGGTGCTTGAAGCCTTGAGAACTTGTACATTGAAGCTCTTCTCTTTCTTTGCTTTCCCAATCTATCTTTATCTCTGAGATTTCGCACTTAAAAATTTCTAGGCGTTGAAGACGACACAGAGCTACCGTGTTTAATACCTACAACCTCTGCTGACATTCCTAGTAGGTGTAAACCTCGAATACAATTCGCCAATCGCAAGCATCCTTGGATACTTTCCAAAATCAAAGCATGCTTTATGTTTGCTGTTAAAATCTTCAAGTGCTCTAAGAGTTGTAGCTCTTCCAATAATCCTGCATCAATCCAAACATCGGAATGAAATAGTTTCAACACTTGAAGATTTGGTAAGCTTGTTCCTATCCCATCAATGCTGTTAACATAAGTACTCTCCAGGTCCAAGCTTATTAGTTTCCTCAACCCCTTCAAACCAGCTGGTAACGAATTTATCTTTGTCCATGATAAGTTGAGGTATTCCAAGGAACTCAAGCTGCAAATTTCTTCCGGCAATGCACAAAGATGACCATTTTCCGAAAGATCCAAGACGACAAGGGCTTTCATAAACTGAAAGAACTCACCTGAAATAACCTTTAAGTTGTTATCACGGAGTAGTAAGGTCGAGAGGTTGGGGCACTCGGGACAGCAAGATATATCTGCAATTTTATTACTCATCAACGAGATCCTTCTCACAACTTTCCAGTTGATGTCATTTGGTATATGCCGTAACTGTGCACCAGATTTGACACAAAGTGTTTTTTCCTGTTTTCCAAAGTTAGACCCTATCCAAAGAGCCATCTCGCGTAAAACATCATGCATTTTCACTTTCTCTCTGAATTCAACATCCACCAATAGATGCGCACGAACTAACGAGCCAATTATAGCATGACCATGGTTGTTACTTCCATCTTCATCTCTGTTTCCATTTATAAATCCTTCGCCAATCCAATATTCTATCAACCGCTCCTTCTCAATTTCATAATCTTCCGGGAACAAAGAACAATATAAGAAGCACGATTTGACATTTTGATCCTTTAAACCATCATAACTAAACTTCAAAATGAAAAGAATATTTTCTTCCATACCCGGAAACTCGCGGCTAGACGAGTTGAGAACATCAATCGCGTGACGCCATTCGTGTACATCTTCTTTACATGCCATGGCTTTGCCAATAACATTGAGTGCAAGTGGCAAGCCACAACATTTCGCAGCAACTTTTCTTGCAAGTGCAGGAATATCCTCATGGCGTTTCAATGTGGCTTCTCCAACATTATTTCGAACCAATTCCCACGCTTCATCCGGTGACAAACAATCAACCTTCATCTCATCATCAGCTCTCATGGCTTTGCAAACTTCCTTTGAACGAGTTGTGAAAACTATCTTCGAACCATTTTTTCGAGTTGGAGATGGAACTCCTATCTTGTTCAGATCAACCTCGCTCCATAGATCGTCTAGCAACAACACAAATTTTTTTTTGCTAAGGATATTGTCTATGGAAGAGGCTTTCTCCTTCTCAGTTCCTTTTTTCCATTCCTCGTCAAGACGTAATCTTCCAAGAATCTGATTCTGAATGCCCTCAGTTTGCAAATCTTTAGAGACCACAACCCATATCACAACATCAAATTCATCCACAAATTTGTTGTTGATACGAGCTAAGAGGGTTGTTTTGCCTACTCCCCCCATACCATAAAGACCTAAAGTTGTTCGTTCAGTGTTCATGATGCTGCTCCATGCCTTTTTAACCATTGCCTCCAAACCAACTGTGGTTTGAATATGTTGCTGCCCCACCTTTGGTACCACTTTAAAATCTTCTTCAGATAGAAGCTTTTCAACTTCTTTCAACTTCTTCGATACATTTTTACCATACTTGTAGCTTGATGTGCACTTGTTAGAAAAATATCCAAAAAGACACAATCTTCCAGTTTCAGTTGATTTAGCCTTAAGCAGATCACTCACCTGGGACTCAATACCTTCTACCCTTGAAAACCATCCTTTGACTTGAGCAGTCGGCTGCGAACCTTTATCTTCTTCAATGGAAACCTTTCTTTCCAGATCATCTCGCCTTTCTACAAGTTTTTGCAAAGTATTCTCCAGCGCCTCGAGGTTAGCTTCCATCATGTGAATGTAATTTCCATCACCGAAAAAGCAGCTACAGGCTTGAGTCAACGCTTGATCACATGATAACTGGAGTGATATACAGCCTCCCATCTTTGCTCAAACTCTCAGAATGAAACCAGAAAACAAACTCACTGACTTGAATTAAATGACACTACTGAAGAAGCGTTAAATCCACGAAATGATATTCGTTTCTTTATCCACGAAATGAATATAGACCATACAAATGAAGAGCACGTTTCTTTATCCGGTTAAACCAATCCATACCGAACTGAAATATACTGAACCAGAAGTGACCAATAAGTCACGACTGCAATTTAATGTGACACCAATAATTCAGAAACGAATATATAATTATAACAATAATATAAAGTTCAAATATACACAATAACTAATAAAAAAATATATAAATAGACAAGAATGCTAATGTTTCAAGATGTTGACACAACAATTGTTTTATGGAAAAAGATGGTCTTATTAAGCATTCTTGTAGTCTAAGGGCAATTCTACAAAATAGCACCAAAAAACTTAAAGTTCAATAATTTAGCAGCCAATGGTGAAAATCCCAAAACTAACATTCATTAAAAGGAAAAAAGACTCATTTATCCTTGAACAAATTTAAACACGCGATTAAAGAAAAAAGAGATTGTCGTCGTCTTGATCGCTTGTCACCGGCAACAAACCCTTCTTCAGAAATCGGAATAGTCGCCAGAGATAATCACCATCGGAAGCTTATCATCGCCGAAAAATAGAAATCTACATCTCCTCGAGCGTTTTCTGCTGAGGATTAATCCTCTTCTCTTTGTTCTTTTAGGAGGTGTCGAAGCATTCTTATAGCACTTTCCTCTCTCTCTTTCTGAACTCGATTGTTGTTTTTTTGTTGGCTTTTTTATATGGGGTGGAAATCGATGCTTGTTGCTTGAATATACTCATCAAAGGGCTGTGCGAGAGTAGGAATCTGGATGCTACACACCAGCTGCTCAACGAATTTCCTAAACAAAAATCTCGGCCTAATGTGATGACTTTTTCACCCTTAATCCGCGGTTTCTGTAACAAGGGCAAGTTCGAGGAAGCCTTCAAGTTGTTGGAGAGGATGGAGAAGGAACGAATCAAGCCTTCAAGTTTTATACAATTGCATATAGTTTTATACAATTTTATATATCATTAGTAGATTGATAGAGAAAGCTCTTGCACTGGTCAAAAATCGTAAAAGGAGGATGGAACACTGTATAGTTTTTGGTTTGATCAATAATATTTAGTTGGATAGTTACTTAATCTTCTTCTTTATGATCTTAGAACATTTAGTCTGGTTTTTTTAGGACTAAACTAAAAGTAAGTTTATCTTGTGTTGTTCATCATATATCCTCGTTTCTTTTTTTATGTTTCCACATGATGTTTTCATGTTTCTAATCTACAAGGAAAATGAACAAAATTTAACTATGGTATCTTGTATGGTCTTAGCATCATAGATGCCTAATTTTTTTATGTTTTTTCAGTTAGTAATGCTTTGTAAACCTCTTAAAGTATTTAGGAACCATTTAGGAACATATATAACGTATTTAAGAAAGCCTTCCTAAATCAACATTCTACGTATTTAGGAACCATTTAGGAACATATATAACGTATTTAGGAAAGCCTTCCTAAATGAACAAGAAACAGAAAAACTATAAAAGACTATATTAACTGTTGATTTTCATGCGTAAATGAAGCATCAGAACATGTGTTGTTGTTTGCCTACACAAAGAAAGAAAGATACAAATGATGAAAAATGATCATTTCTGAAAATGAAACGTATTTAGGAACCATTTAGGAACATATATAACGTATTTAGGAAAGCCTTCCTAAATCAACATTCTACGTATTTAGGAACCATTTAGGAACATATATAACGTATTTAGGAAAGCCTTCCTAAATGAACAAGAAACAGAAAAACTATAAAAGACTATATTAAATGTTGATTTTCATGCGTAAATGAAGCATCAGAACATGTGTTGTTGTTTGCCTACACAAAGAAAGAAAGATACAAATGATGAAAAATGATCCTTTCTGGAAATGAAACGTATTTAGGAACCATTTAGGAACATATATAACGTATTTAGGAAAGCCTTCCTAAATGAACAAGAAACAGAAAAACTATAAAAGACTATATTAAATGTTGATTTTCATGCGTAAATGAAGCATCAGAACATGTGTTGTTGTTTGCCTACACAAAGAAAGAAAGATACAAATGATGAAAAATGATCCTTTCTGGAAATGAAACGTATTTAGGAACCATTTAGGAACATATATAGTGTATTTAGGAAAGTCTTCCTAAATGAACAAGAAACATAAAAACTATAAAAGACTATATTAATTGTTGATTGTCATGCGTAGATGAAGCATCAGAACCTTCTTAAACTTGCTATTTCTCACCATGTGTTGCCATATGTTCTTAAGCTCCTCAATTCGAACCGGTTTGAGCAGATAGTCGCATGCACCGTGCTTGACTCCTTTCATCACATACTTTGGATCGCTATGCGCAAATAACACTGCAAGAATCAATCACCATGTCGAAGGTCAAAACTTTCACTCTAGTCTATAGGAAACATGAAAAGAATCAAAGAAGAACTAAAACAAGGTAGGTATTGTTCATACTAATGACAGGTAAGTCCATTTCAAGACCAACGAGCTCAAACTTGTTCTTGTTCTCCCTCAACAACTCCAGTGCAGTATGTGTCACATGCCGGAGCAATTAAATTTGTAATAATTCCCCAAAGTCTCAGTTTTTACAGAGCAAGAGACTCTTTCAATTTCAACCAACTCAAAATAAGTAAACTGTTCCACCAGTGAAACTTGTAATTTGTATAGTAGCAAATCCAGAGAATTGGTAGAACTTCAAATGGTAAATCTAACTAAATCTTAATTCTATTCCTCAAACCCATCTTTAAAAACATATAAATCTACAGAGGAATCGATTTATTGTGTTTGACAAGAAACAAAATCCGAGGCTAAATTTTGTAGCTCAAGTGGATAACCAAATCCAAACTCAAATCAAAATCTAAAAAAACATTCGCAGGAATTTTATAAACAAATTGCAGAAAAACAAGGAGGGAGAGAGAAGGAACCGTGGTATTGGCAGCGATGAAGCAAAGTACATCGCAATCGCCGTCAATTGAACGAAGTGAGATGGGAGAGAAGGGAGAGAGATGGTCGAAGGAGGAGATATCGATGAGATACAGCGGAGAAGAGAGAGGCGTGAGGGATGGGGAGGAGAAGAAGAGACCGTTGGATCCCAATTCAAAGAACCGTTGGATCGGCGGTACGACGAGGCTGCCATGAGCGTCGGGGCAAAAAAGCTTCGAAGTGACGATACTGAAGCGTCGGATCTAAATTGTTTTGGGCAAAATTGTCTTTTGCCTCTTTAATGAATGCTAAAAATTGGGCTTTTTTTATTAAAGTGCTATTTTGGTCAGAAAGTTTTTAAAAAATGCTATTTTGAACAATTTTTCATAAATAAATACTTTTCATATTTTCATCAATAATTGTAAAAGACAATTATATCATTTCCTATTTCAATTATTTTTTCTTATTTGTAATGGCATAATATGTAATAACTTACAAAACAAAATTTATTTCCAAAAATGTATTCTTAAATAATATTATAGAGATGGCAATGGCTCTAAAATACATATTCTATGGCGTTTGTGTTAAAGAGAAGGCTGTATAAGTGTAGTATCTATCATGCAAAATATGTTTTTGACACAACTTCAGCTGTTTCACCTTCACCCTACAAAATTAGTAACGCTGATTCAAATTCAACTAAATATATTATTAATTATAATCGACTGTAATTTAATCTATCTACTTTCTACATATTCCTCTACTCGCTTGATAATTTGATATTCTATGTAACGCCATAGAATCTCAAACTTCATTATGAAACATTGAATTGACGAACTACATAATTACAAATTCATCGAAATGAACATAATATGGGTGGATAAAATGTCTCACTAAAGAAGCGAAAGTATCCAAGCAGTTCTTCGTTTAGGACCAAATAAAAATTAATCATAATAGAAACCATATATGCGATAACATTCTACTATAAACATCAGTGTTACCCCAGCCTTACAACATAACATTTCTTGTCGACCTCTCGTTTGACCTATCAATATATACCAATAACAACAAAATATACGAGGTGAAGAGGTTCTCGTTCACATTTGGAATCACCAATCTTCGTAACTTTATCTAAATTATTAAGATGTTATGAATATAAGATGAATAAATAGAAGAGACAAAAAAATAAAAGTAGAAGAGTCATGAGAAAACTTTTTTATCTCCACTTCTCCAGATAAAGAGAAGAGTCATGACAACCAAATTTGTCCTTACAAATCAGTATCTTTAACCTATGCCATAACATTGTGATGTTAAATTATAACTAAAAACAAATATGAATTGAGACATTCCAGAATCGTAGAACTTAAAAAATGTGGAAAACAAAGCTTAATTATGTAATCTCTTACAATGAGGTATGAATTAAGTGGATTAAGAGGTTTGTCTCATTAGATTGGAGAAGTGAAATCTACCTATATGTAGATTATTACTATAGAAATTGGAAACGAAGGATATGATGAATTTTCAAGTGCATTCTTATTAATTTCTTTGATTTTCATTTGTTGCATCTAAGATGAAGTTGGAAGGACAGAATTTTAATAATTGTTCATTGATTTTTTTTTTATAGATTCTGTTTTATTGTGTTGATGTGTCTGATAACACCGTATTTTTACCCATTTTACCGTTTATTTTAGAACACTTTAATAAATGTTTCACTCGCTTTTATATGTTTTTATTACGGTTTTTGTATATTTGTAGTGTCAAGACTCTTTTCAGGTTACCTAGGCAAAAGCAATGCAAATTGGAGAAAACTCAAATTTTTGGCTTAGAGTCAAACCGTCAGAAGTTCAACTGCCAAAGAAGTTCTTCTCACCGTCTGATCCAGCCCAATTTTGGAGAGATCAAAGACGGACCAACTACCTTTCCATTCCAACTGATTTGAGGACGATCCAATGGTTCAATCAAAAGATATATGAAGATCAAGAAGTCCCATCTGGCCACCCCTGGAGCAGCTCTGCCCGCGGCCAAGAGGCAGTTCACCACGGGCAGAAGCTCTCCCCCCGCGGCCAAGAGGAAGTTCACCACGGGCAAAAGCTCTCCGTCCGCGGCCAAGAGGTAGTTCGCCGCGGTCAGAAGCATTGGACCCGCGGCCAGCTTCTGTTTCAATCCCTGATATGATTCCGGACACGAAGACTTCAGATGAGGTTCTAGACGAGGCATTGATCATCCCGGAAGGCGCTGTCACTCGGTCCAAGGCACGGAAGCTAGCCAGAGCGGTTCGGAGCTTACTCAACGAAACCCGGATCAAGGAGGATCAACTTATGCACCCGGTCCTCACCTCACTATCTTCGAATTCTTCTTGAGGTTCGACCGTTGTGTAGGTTGCGTTGTACTCTTTTTCCTGTATACGGTTTTGTCCCAATGGGTTTTCCATATAGAGGTTTTAACGAGGCAACCGGCTTACACCGTCTAACGGTCCGATCCCGAGAGAATTCTGCGGGAGAAATTCAAAACCGAGACTATGAAGACTAATGCATCTCCGCACCCAGCATTAAAGGAGGAGTCAACATAATTTAAAATTAGTCTTTGGTCTTTAGTCAAAATTCTTGTAATTTGTTGTTTTCATTTTCGAGGCAAGTGATTAATTCACTTTGACTCTCTTTTTCTCTCTCTTCCTTCTCTTTATATACTCTTCTCCTCTCATTGTCGAAAAAAAGACATCATCTTTATCAATATATTTTCTGAGTTTTTCAGCTCTTTCTCTCTATTTCTTTGAAGGTTATTCTTAGAAATATTTTCGGTTTATCAAAGTGTTTTTCCGCAACTCTTTGACGCAGCCATCAATCTGTTTGTACGTGAGCGATCTTCTTGTGAATTGGGGCTTAAGGATCTTCGGGTTAATTCCCACCCCTTATCATCCTCTTCCTCGATTTCTCATTTCAACGAAGCCACCACCTCGTTTCAAATCATTCATCGGCGATTGGGCTTAGGGAATCTCGAGGGTCACTCGTGCCTTAACATCTTTCGACGTGGATTCTTTGAAGTCAAGGGTCTATCCTCCTTTTCACCATACTACGAGCAAGCCGGTCCTTAGTCGAATCGTATCAAGTGGTATCAGAGCCACTTGCTCAAAAATCGGTGAAATCAATCCTATCTCTTCATCTTCTTTATTTTATTTTTCTTTCTTATTTTTCTGTTTTAATTAAAACCATAATCAAAAAAAATATATATATATAATTATATATGTAGTTTAATCTAAATTTTCATAATATTTAAATTCAAAAAAAAAAAAAATCATATAAATCGTTTTTGAAATTTGAAAGTTTGCCAATTTTGAGAATTTCTGAAATTTTGCATACACTAAAAAGTGTGTTAACTCTTGTGCGAGGTACAAACGATGTCCGATGATTCGCTGACCCCGGAAGGAAATGAACCAAACGTGCAAGCCATGATGGCAGAATTCACTCGGATGTTTGGAGTACTAAATACAAGGCTAGACCGAATCGAGGTAGCGGGAGCCGCTAATGTTAATCCGGCGAGTGCTAATCCCGCGAATGTCAATCCCGTGAAAGTCGAAGAACGCGAGGAACCGGGAAGGCGAAGGAGGGAACGAGCAAGGCAAGCACCGAACGAGGCGGACAATTACTACCTTACAAACGAGCACTCGTCTAGTGGGAGCCAACGGAGGCCGAGACGACGGGAAGTCCGAAATGATCTCGGAGGACTTAAGCTCAAAATTCTCATGTTTTATGGCAAAAACAACCCCGATGCGTTCCTCGAATGGGAGAAAAAAATCGAGCTAGTTTTTGATTGCCAAAACTACACCGAGGACAAAAAGATAAGGTTAGCCGCAACCGAGTTTTATGATTACGCTATTAACTGGTGGGATTCGTTGGTGACCAACAGGAGACGCAATGGAGAGTGCCCTATTGCCACATGGGACGAAATGATTATGATCATGAGGAGACGGTTTGTTCCCAGTCACTACCACCGCGAACTACATCAGAAGCTGAGGCACCTTGCCCAAGGCAGTAAGAGCGTGGAAGATTATTTCCAAGAAATGGAAGCGCTTATGATGAAAGCCGACGTCGAGGAGCACGGAGATGCGACCATGGCGAGATTTCTATCCGGTCTTAATCGTGATATTCAAGATCGCCTCGAGCTGCAAAGTTATGCGAACATAGATGAGATGTTGCATAAAGCGATTTTAGTCAAGCAGCAGCTCAAAAGGAAAGGCGTCACACGCCAACCATATTTTTCTAGCTCAAAGCCGAACTACTCTAAAGGAGAGAAACCGACTTACCCTCCCCGGATCGATTCTAAGCCAAAGGCCGATCTCAAGCCAAGCTCTTCCGGTCATGACTACAAGGGTAAGGTTGACTCTAATCCTGTCTGTAACCGTGATATTGAGTGTTTTAAATGCAGAGGCAAGGGAAATTATGCGAACAAATGCCCAAATCCCCGAGCCATGATGATTTTAGCCAATGGCGATATCGTGACCAACGACGAAGAAGAAGACGAGACCGCTCCAATCTTTGACGAATATGAGGAACATGCGGTTGATGGAGAGCTACTAGTAGCTAGGCGTGTTCTTCTTGCCCAAGAACCAGTCAATGAGAATGAACAACGCGAAAATCTCTTCCATACCCGATGCAGGGTCAAAAGCAAGGTATGTAGTCTAATCATTGATGGTGGAAGTTGTACTAATGTTGCGAGTACTACTCTAGTGGATAAGCTAGGTATGGAGACCAGGAAGCACCCACGACCTTATAACCTTCGGTGGTTGAACAATCAAAGACAGCTCAAAGTTACCCGACAAGTTTCGGTCCCTTTGACGATAGGTCGATACAAGGATGAAATCATGTGCGATGTCTTACCTATGGAGGCTGGTCATATCCTACTTGGAAGACCATGGCAGTTCGACCGTAGAGCCGTCCATGATGGTTTTACGAACAAGCACTCGTTTGAGCACAAGGGTCGGAAAATCACTCTAACACCGTTATCTCCGCATGGGGTATTTCTCGATCAACTAAAGCTCGAACAAAATCAGGGCAAAGGCAATGTAAGCGATTCTTCACCCACTTCTTCTACTAAAATTAAGAGTGATAGGTCAAAGAAATGTGACAGTACACTCGTGAATGAATCTCTACTTGTTAAACCGAGTGAACTTAAGCATGCTCTCATTTCTCGGCAACTGTTTGTTTTATTAGTCTTTAGGGATGCTCTTACGAGTATGACTAACCCTGAGCCAGAAATCCTGAGCAGTATATCTTCTCTTTTGCAGGATTATTCTGATGTTTTTCCAGAAGACGGTCCGATCGGATTGCCACCGATCCGCGGTATCGAACATCAAATTGATTTTGTTCCCGGCGCTACACTCCCAAACCGACCGGCTTACCGAACGAATCCTGTTGAGACTAAGGAACTCCAGCGTCAAGTTGATGAGCTGATGGAGAAGGGACACATACGGGAAAGTATGAGCCCATGCGCCGTTCCCGTTTTACTCGTACCAAAAAAGGATGGAACGTGGCGAATGTGCGTCGATTGCCGTGCGATAAACAACATTACGGTAAAGTATCGCCATCCAATCCCAAGGTTAGACGATATGTTAGATGAGCTTTATGGGTCTAGCGTGTTCACTAAAATTGATTTGAAAAGTGGTTATCACCAAATTCGTATGAATGAGGGTGATGAGTGGAAAATCGCTTTCAAAACTAAACACGGCTTGTATGAATGGCTTGTCATGCCGTTTGGTCTAACTAATGCGCCTAGTAATTTTATGCGTTTGATGAACCATGTTCTTAGGTCATATATAGGTATCTTTGTTGTTGTTTACTTCGACGATATCCTGATTTATAGCAAGAACCTAGATGAACATGTTGAACATTTGCGATTGGTTTTAGACGTGCTTAGGAAGGAACATTTATTTGGTAATTTAAAGAAATGCTCTTTTTGTTCAGATAACGTTGTCTTTTTAGGTTTTGTTGTTAGCTCTCAGGGCATACAGGTGGATGAAAACAAGATCAAGGCCATCCGAGATTGGCCGAGCCCTAAGACCGTTGGCGAGGTCTGAAGCTCTCACGGCTTAGCCGGATTTATCGACGATTTGTCCGTGACTTCAGTACCATTGCCGCGCCACTAACCGAGGTCATCAAGAAGGATGTGGGATTTCGTTGGGAGCAAGCTCAAGAGGACGCCTTCCAACTTCTGAAAATTAAACTTACTCACGCCCCTCTTCTTGTTTTACCTGATTTTACTAAAGCTTTTGAAATAGAATGTGACGCTTCTGGTATTGGTATAGGTGATGTGCTTATGCAAGAGAAGAAACCCGTGGCTTTCTTCAGCGAGAAACTTGGTGGAGCAACGCTTAATTATCCGACTTACGACAAGGAACTTTACGCCTTAGTCCGAGCGCTCCAAACATGGCAGCATTACCTTTGGCCGAAGGAGTTCATCATTCATACCGATCATCAATCCCTCAAACACTTGAAGAGCCAGCAAAAGCTGAACAAGAGGCATGCACGTTGGGTGGAATTTATCGAGACGTTTCCGTACGTGATTCAGTATAAACAAGGTAAAGAAAACGTCGTCGCCGATGCCTTGTCCCGGAGGTACACTTTGATTTCCACTTTAGATGCCAAGGTACTTGGGTTTGAAATGATCAAGGAAGCTTACGCATCCGACTCCGACTTCCAGGAAGTTTTTCTATCTTGTGCTAAATTCGGTTTCTTGTTTTACGAGAACCGTCTTTGTATTTCTAACTCTTCTTTGCGAGATCTCCTTGTTAGGGAAGCACACGGCGGTGGACTTATGGGACACTTTGGCATTGCCAAGACCCTTCACATCGTGCAAGACCATTTCTTTTGGCCGCCCATGAAGCGTGACGTAGAACGCATTTGCAACCGATGCACGACATGTAAGTACGCCAAGTCCAAACGCCAAAACCAAGGTCTGTATTCTCCATTACCCATTCCTATTGCACCTTGGACCGATATATCCATGGACTTTGTTTTAGGATTGCCTAAAACTAGGAAAGGTAGTGATTCCATTTTTGTCGTGGTTGATAGGTTTTCTAAGATGGCACATTTTATTCCGTGTCATAAAACCGACGATGCATCGAACATAGCTGATTTGTTCTTTAAGGAAATTATTCGATTGCATGGAATGCCTAGGACCATTGTTTCGGATAGAGATACTAAGTTCCTTAGTTATTTTTGGAAGACTCTTTGGTCGAAATTAGGAACTAAGCTGTGTTTCTCTACGACTTGTCACCCGCAAACCGATGGTCAAACGGAAGTAGTCAATAGGACTTTAGGCACTCTCTTGAGAACGGTTGTTAAGAAAAATCTTAGATCATGGGAAGAGTGTTTGCCGCATTTAGAGTTTGCTTACAATCATGCACAACATGCTACTACTATGTTTTCACCTTTTCAACT
>PKMM01019394.1:61899-88430 GCA_002933915.1 Eutrema heterophyllum
TTTTAGAGATGACAATGACATTTTCAGAAGAGTCATGAGAACCAAATTTGTCCTTACAAATCGGTATCTTTAACCTATGCCATAACATTGTGATGTTAAATTATAACTAAAAACAAATATGAATTGAGACATTCCAGAATCGTAGAACTTAAAAAATGTGGAAAACAAAGCTTAATTATGTAATCTCTTACAATGACGTATGAATTAAGTGGATTAGGAGGTTTGTCTCATTAGATTGGAGAAGTGAAATCTACCTATAACATCGAGACTGCTTCAATTCCAAAATAGACATCAAGTACATGAGTTTTGTTCCAAACACTTATTCTCAGTATACAATCCATAATTCTACCAGTTTCGAAGAGGCTTAAACAAAAACATTTCACCTAAAACGTTCTTTATTTTGTGTCGATTAACCAGATCAAAAACCAGAAAAAAATAAAAATATATTCATGGGAGATAGATAGTTGTTAAGTTCTAAGTTAAAACGAACATAAAGCAAAATATACAAGTAAATATGGTTTCTTACAAATGGAAAGTGAAGAGACTCGTGTAAGATGGAACTGTGAATGAATTTACGTTGTTCGAAAATCTATGCAGATAGTGTCGATGATCGTCTTCTCCGACATTAGCTCCTCTGTAATCATTTTAGCCACCATAATCATCAGTCAGTCATAATAAATAGAAATTCAAATCATAGCAACATCGCAAGGCATACTTACAGTGAGATGCAAGAGGGATTTGAACTCTCGGAAAAATATGTAGATTATTAATATAGAAATTGGAAACGAAGGATATGATGAAGGATTAGACTCCTCTGCAGGAACATGGGCCTCGAGTAGTTCTTTGACATGGCGTTCCCCGCCTACCAAATCACCACGTGCCAGTTTTTAGCTTCTTTGTCCGCCACCTTCTACAAGTTCGGGAAGCCTCTCGATAACGAAAACCACGGGTTCATCGAGTTCCAGGTTAATCGCACGCACTACAAGATGACATTCTGTGAATTGGGTGCGCTATTTGGATTCCCGGTGGAAGGGACATCAGAAGCTAAATACTTTTTCTTCCCCCCAGGAGAACTCGAGAACTTGTGGAAAACCATTGGGAGTGGTGCTTTCAAACCGGGAGAATCGAAAGGAGCTCTCATTCGTCATCCCGCCCTTCGCCATGCACACAAGATACTTGCTCATACATTATTTGAGCATGGTTCTCGAAGATGAGATGGGATTGCTCGACATCGGGTTAGTACCACTTCTTGTCACTTTCTCGAATGGGACTGAAGTCAGAGGAGAGCATTACCGGCCTAACCTAGCCTTGGTCCTTGTCCGGTGCCTCCTTCACTACAAGGATTGGGTGTGGACAACATCGGACAAGACCCCACAATTGAGCATAGGCGGGATCATCACTTCTATATTAGAAGCTTGTGGAATCAATGCGGGATCGGTCAAAGAAGGGAACAAAGCTGGGTTGACAGCTGGAATAGAGCGTATAGACGCGTTCTACCTCAGCAAAGCACATTTTCTAGGAGGAAAGATTGGGAGTTCTTATGCCTACAGGTTCGAGCTCGACATAAAGGACGTGGTGAAGATTATGCTACCAAATCAAGCTCTCACCACGATTAATGAACGGAGCAACATAGCATTCTCCCCGACTAGTGACCAGTTTTGTAACCCCGCTATTCACCCAACGCTTGAAGGAATTCGCAAACCGGGGGCACGTGGAACAAGGTCCTCCGCGCGTACAAATGAAGACTCAACTAATGCTGGTGATGAAGAGGAACTTCAAGGCACAACGAGCCCCGTTTATGGAAGTGAGCGCTATTACTTCCAACCGTATGGTGAACCCATCATCGACACCGCTTCACGCCAAGCGCATCAACAAATCAAACTCCTTCAACGGTGGAACAAATGGCAAGATAAGGCCATAAGGAAGTTGGTGAAGACGGTCAAGGGAATGAAAAGCCAAGCCAAGGATATGAAGAAACAAATCAAGGAGCTAAAGGCAAAGGTTACCGGAGCGAGCTCGTCTCACGGTCATGAGGTGCAAACTGAAAACGAAGGGACCGGTGAAAGCGACATGAACGTCGACAGGCGCCACTCTTTCCATGGAAACACGGAGACCCAAATGAATGACGAGGAACCACGCGCTTCTTCCCATGAGCGACGTAGAAGAAAGAGGAGAGCGGTGAGATCACCAACGCCATGTTCGAGCAACATGTCCTACTCAATGGAAACATCCTCCTCGGTCGAATTCTAAAAAGTAACACTCTATTTCTGTAAATTTTTTTTTTATGTTTGCATTTTTCTTAGTTTCTCATTTTTCGGTACTTTCTACGGATTTTCTTATACACCGAGACGGTGTTAAGTAAGTTCGGGGGAGGTGCCCGTTGCTAATCATGTGTTTTATTTTGTTTTATTTTTCTTGAGTCTCATGCATCCATATATTGTATAGAAAAAAAAAAAATCAGAAAAATTTGAAAAATACAAAAAGAAGCCATATAGTTTTTGCATTGCATTCTTATTTCTTATTTTTAGGATCGAGTTTAGAAGCATTTAGGAATACATGGCATATGCATAGGGAGCAATGATAGAAACAAAAGCTTAGCATTTCATTCAATGTGATGCCCTTGTTAATCATACCATATTGCTTGAACATGTCTTGAGAAACTTCGTGCTTTGAACTCTCCACTCGAAATTTATTGTCTTGGCGATGTTTGCTTAAATTGAAACCAACTCCTAGACTATTGGACTTAATTGAACTTAATTTTCTCACTTATGGGCTTGTGTATGCTTAACCATGGTCACCTTAAAACATCCAAGTCATCTTTGCATTAATCTTTACCACTCTTGGTGACTTGGGTGGCCATTTTCATTGTAAATGGTTTCCCCACCTTTGAACCCAACCGTTTATTTCCGCCCTTGATGATTTTGTGAGTGAGGCCTCTTTCTTTGATAGTACTACTCTTGTAAAATCTTGTAAGTATCGAGAATGACAAAGGATAGCTTCCATTTGCTAGGTTTGTTGTTCTTGGGAAATTGGCTAGTGACTAGGGATTGAGAATGGTGTTGAGAGTTATTGGTGTTTGGGGAATGAGAAGGAATGAAAGAAAAGAAAGATCACGGTTTGAGAAAGTTGATTCCTAGAAAAATAAGCATAAGAAACTTTCGATTCTAGCTTGATAAGTGATACTACGACTTTTGCAAGTCTTTGAGGTATCAATAGCTCAACATGCCATGTAGCATATGAGGTATCAATCCAAATCGGGTTTAATTTCGATGCACAAAGAATACAAGGTGCTCTATAAGTTAAGCTAAACAAGAGTGGTTTGTTTCAATTAACGATCTAAAAGAGCTAAACGAGATTTAGTAATAGTGAATCAAACAAGTTCAAAAGCAATAAACAAAGCGAATTCAAGGATGGGGTAATTGAATTTGGGTGAATCCATAGTTAATTCAAACTCAAACAAGACTAATTCCCTAGGTTAAGATCATTAAATGTGCTAATCCTCTCTCAAGGCATTAATCACCTATGCTAATTGTTAAACCAAGATCAAATTCTCATTTGTGGATCAATAATTAGCAAGCATTAAGATTTAATATCAAGATCATCGATATAAACTCCTTAGACAACTAATCTCTTAAGCTAAGGAAGTTTATCTCTTAAAAAGCTCTTCTAGACATTTCATCAAACACCTTGTGGGTGTGAAATGCCCTATGATCAAGTTTGGCTTTCTCAAGTTCAAACAAGCATTAAGATTGCTAGATAAGAGGAGGAATACAAAAATCTATCCCTAAGCATCATTAATCACCCATGGAACCTACCCAAAACTAACCCATCCTTGAATCCTAAAAAGACTACTCTCTAATCATGAATGGACCAACAAATCCTATGAAGAACATGTTAAATCCCATGATTAGATGATTAGATGGTATATGAAGAAGGAGTAGAAGATAGAAATCAAAGGATTCAAAGCTTAAATTGCATAAATCAAGAAGATGTCTCTTACAAATCACTTAGAACACACTTAGACATGTTTTTAGCATAAGAAAAGACATCACCCAAGAAAAATTAGGTTTAGAGTATTTATAGTAGAGAGGGGCGAACCGGGTCGACCCGGGACAAACCGGGTATCGACCCGGTCGGGTTTGGGTCATGCTCAGTTTCCAGGTTCAGTACCGGTTGCAACGGACCGGTGTGAATTCTTGCCACAAACCGGCGCTTAGCTTCTGTCCTCATACCGCTTTGTTGCACCGGTTTGTGGGGGCCGGTGTTGACGTCCTGAAGCTTCAGTACCGGTTGCAACGGATCGGTGTGAATCCTTACCACAAACCGGCGCTTAGCTTCTGTCCTCATACCGCTTTGTTGCACCGGTTTGTTGCGATCGGTGTAGACATGCGGTTCGGCGGCCAGTCAGACACCCTGTAGGGAATCGGCCGTAACTATTCAACCGTTCATCCGAATGACCTGATTTCTCCTCCTACGGCAAGGTGACTCTTTCCTCTACAACTCTTATGAACAAACCTACAGCCAAATGAGATCGCATGCCCTTAGTCCAGCCTGTTTTTTCGGGCACTTGGTGCGACCCCTACATCTCCTTTTTGGTCCATAACTCCACTTGTTCCCATGAGCTTCCAAAGTACCTAAAACACATTCCAAAACATGCAACACACCCTAGAACCTAGTATGAACACTCTAAACTCTAAATGAGGGAAAACAATTGAGAAATGCTATGAAACTATATGCACATGAGGTGAAATCTAAGATAAATGAATGCATGAAAGGGGTAAGATGCAAGGATATCAACTCTCCCAAACTTACTCTTTTGCTTGTCCTCAAGCAAACAAGAAGAAGAAAGGGAGAGAGAGTTGGAAGCGGGAGCTCAAATCCACAAGTATCGTTAAAAGAAATCAAGCTCAATGTCCAAGTTGTTAGTTCTAATNGGTAGAACAATGGAAGTGAATACTTTGTATGTGTAAATTGTTCCGATCTTCCTTGCTTTTGCGAAGTGTTTGTACTCCGTTTTTGTAGAGTTAACCACCAAATTGATCTCTTGTTCATATTAATAAATCTTTCTCTTGTTCAACCTATTGGTCTATAGATCACTTGCCCATCTTTGGGACTGCGCTTTGAAATGAATAATTGAATGTGAGAGTTGGTTGATATGACAGTAATCGGATGCTCGACTTTGAGTGTAGAGAATAAAATTTGGAGTTGTGATAAGCCTAGAGAAGTTATAGTGGATTAGGAAATTTGTTCATGCAATATGTTATCATTTTCTAAGGACATCATGGTGAATGTTTTGCTAGCTTCTTTTGATTTGAGCTCCCGCCTTCAAACCTCTTCTCCGACTTGTTTATTCTGTTTGCTTGAGGACAAGCAAAAGGCAAGTTCGGGGGAGTTGATAATCGCAATTTTTACCTCTTTTTGTCGTACATTTCATTTAGCTTTTGTGTCTTTTGCATGCATTTTTGTAGTTTTTCCTTAACATTCCGTCAACTAAGAGTCATTAGCCAGTTTAGGATAGGTCCTAGTGAGTCTTGCATTGTTTTGAGTGTTTCTAGGTGCTTATTGGAGCATTGAGGAGTTTGGAGATGATGGCATTTGGATCCGGAGCAAAGGAAATCGCCAAAGGAAGAGAAGTACAAGGAGAAGAGGAAAATAGAGGCCATTTCGGGGTCCTGCATCGGCCTGATGCATACCGAAATGACTTCTGTTTAAAAATAGAAGTCATTTCGGGGTGTTGCATCGGGCAAAATCACACCGACGCCAGTAGAGAAGAAGAGACAGGAGAATCCTCGGGGTGTTGCATCGGTATGATGCACACCGATGCAATCTTGCCGGGCCATTTCGGCTAACTTACATCGGTGTCGTGCATCGGGCAAAAGCACACCGATGCAGCTTCCCCCAGACGAGACATGAGAATCCTCGGTGTCCCACGTCGGGCAACAGCACACCGACGCGACTCCTCCGAACCATTCGGCTACTTCACATCGGGGTACTGCATCGGTCATATGCACCCGATATGACTTCTGCGACCAAACTTTATATAAATCATTAGAGACCTAATTTTAGATCTATCTTGTTTTTGACTTTGTAAAACTCGACTTTAGAGAGAAAAAGGGAGATTGTAAGAGATTCTTGAGTGATTTATGCAAGTTCTTGATTAATTCTATCATCCATCTATTTTCTTATCATCTTCCATGAATCTAAACACTTCCTTTATAGAGATAAACATGAGTTGTGAGTAGTTTTCTAGAATTCTAGGGTGAAGTAGATTTAGGTAATTTTAGTGTGAATCAATGATGTTAGGGTCTAGATTATCAATGATCCTTCCTTGTTTAGTATTCTTAATGCTAGATTGACCATGATCAAATTGATTTAGATCATAGGGAATTTCTCGCCCGGAAGGTGTTCGATGAAATTCCCCAATGAACTAATAAAGGGATATTGCATTCTTAGCCTATGGAAATAGTTGTCTAAGATGTTTATCGATTAAATGATCTTGTTTCTAATGCTTGAAACTTACTAAATCACAAATGGGAATTTGTTTTTGATTTAGTGATTTACAAAGTGACTAATTCCAAGGAATTGGGTTAGTCTTGTTTAATGATTGTAATCTAAGGATTAGCTTTACTCGAGTATATTGACATCATTGTGAACCTCTAAAGTTACCAACAATCGCATACTTCAACCTTGGATTCGTTTTTAGTATTATCTTAAACCGTAATTTGCGTTTTAGTTTGAGTTTCTATCTTTTATTTTAGTTAAACTGAGCTTGTTTTCATTATCACTTAGTTGTTAGAAAACCTCTTCTCGAATTACTTAGATTAAGAAGTTTTATGTATTCTTAGTGTTTAATCTTAACCCATTATGGATTGACATCTCAAGTGCTACAATGACATGAGTACACTTGGATAATTGACACGAAAATATCCGTTATCATATTTCGACCATGATCCCTAGAGAGTTCTCGAGTGCCCAACGTTTCGTTTAATTGTATACAACTTCGCTTTTCTTACTCGTTTATTCTACTTGCTTGCTTTCTTATTTTCTCACTTAGTTTATTTAATTCCTAGCTACAAAATTGTGACACCCAAAAACCCTATAACAACCCCTTCGTTTTAGACTTCCTTTCTAATTATCTGTCTAAGGTTTCACAGAAAAGCGTGCTCTCCATGTGGATCGACACCCTAAGTACTACTTCGCACTAATGTGCACTTGCAGACGCATAGGGTTTATAAAAATATTACCTGAAGCTGAGCAACAATCTTGCAGGCATCAGTGTCAAAAGGGCATAATGAGCTGTTATGGTTTTTGAAATCTGATGTGGCATAAGAAGGAGAGCTGATGTGTCATCTCCTTGTGAGTCTTAGTGAGTCTTTAAATAATAAATTAGAGAGCACTTTTAGAAATGAGGTGAGTAGTGTTTTTTAAAAAGAACATTTATTTTTGTATAATTTTTTATCTGTCTCCATACGATTCTAACCATTTTTTTGTTTATTTTCTTGTGTAGAGAATCGTGCAAAGAATATACAAAACAAGTAAATATTCGAAAACAATGGATGGAAAAAATTATTATGGTCATCAAGAAAAAAAAACTTATAGAAAAAAACACAATTGATAATCAAACTAAAGATCTAAAAGCATACTATTATAATACCAAATAAATTAAAACATACTATTCTCTCCCAATCATATATATGAATCAAGGTGATCCCTCTCCATCTTTTTGCCACATCAGCACGCCAAAAGAGGACACGTGGCATAAAAAACAAAAAACCTTTCCAATCCCACCATTTACGCTTTCACTTCTTTCTTTACGCTTTTGAAACTTAAGACGATTCATAAATTCCAAAATTTATTGTTGACTACCAGAGCCCCCAAAATCTCAAACTCGGTCCTCTTGCCGAAGAATCACAATGTCGCTGCGAGGAAGGAGAAGAAAAACAAAAATCCAAGTTCAATATCTTTGTCTTACCGCCGTGACGCCGTCATACACTCGCATTCACAAACACGCCCAACCATATTAGGTTCGTCTCTCATCCAATTTCTAGGCTTTCTCTGTTTTAATGCTGATTAGAATTTCCCTCGATGGTCTTCAGGTTGTTCACGATGGGATTTACTTGATCGGATATTTGGCTAAAAGTGTTATACCTTTTGATACAATGGCTCACGTCAAAGGTGATCATGGTGTTCTTCTTTTCCAAATCACAATTCAGGTATACCTTTCTTCTGTAGCCAAATCCTAAATTTTCCTTTCCCATAATCGAAGGAAGGAATCAACATTGAACAAATGGATTTAGGGTTCTAACGGGTTTTAGACAAATTTATCTAACTTCTGTAGCCGAGTTTTGTGATTAGGATTTGCTACTGGAAGATACTTGATCCTAAATTTATTCTCACCAGGAACATTTTGGGCTTACGCAAAAAGCAATTTTGGAACTTTGATTTAGTTTCTAGGGAAGATTTTTTCACTATGCTCTCACAAGAAGCTTTTAGATTGAATTATAGCACAAGTGTTGTGTATTCATTACTTTAATTCTGTATCCATAAGTATTTTTATTGATTATGACGCATCAATTGATAGTGAAGCGTTTTACAAAAGCAAACAAGGTGATTCCCCATTCTTAAATCTCTTTTATATCATTTTTTATAGAGAAAATAGGTGTGGTAACATCATTTGGGAGCAAAATTAAATAAAAAAAAATATTATTTTATTCAAAAGTAAACCCAGGGAAAATACCTTGCAGCCCCTCAGCTACTTTACCCGATATTATGTATTTGACTACTCTAGCATCCAGTTTTTTTCATCTCTTCTGACAAGTTGATTTTCTCTTCCATATTCAAATCTTTTCTCTTTCTTCCATATCAACATATCTACAAAAACGAACTGCATTTTATTCTCTCTCTTCCTCTCTGTCGTCTTCATCGCCGGCCACTTCCTCACTGCCATCCTCCTCACTGCCATCTTCCTCACCGGGCTCTTCCTCTCCGGCGTCTTCCTCACTGGCTCCAGACGTCTTCATCACCGGCGGCTTCCTCACAGTCTCCATCCGTCTTCCTCACCATCGTCTCCTCCATCTCACAGGTATAAACGCTTCCTTTTTTTCCTGAGATTGAATAGTTCAATGTAACTCCAATTTGTATGGACTAACACTAGATCTTATGTTGTTTAGAATAGATATGTAATTCATACTCCATATTCGTCCCAAATTAGGCTCATTTCCTATTTCATATGTTCAATCTGGTGTTGTTTAGAATAGTTGGTTTCAAGTAGTTGATTATTTTAGTTCATAGTTATTTTAGAATATGCTTACATATAGTTGACTATTCTATTTTAGAATAGTTGGTTTCGAGTAGTTGACTATTTTAGTTCATAGTTATTTAGAATAGTTTTTTACATATTGCTTGCTTACATATAGTTGACTATTCTATTTTATCTATAGTTGTATTTTATTGTCATAGGCTGAGTCTCGGATTATTTTGAATAGGTAGTTTTTATATTTTGTATATAATTGACTACTTTATTTATGTAGTTGTTTACATATAGTCAAATATAAATACAGTAGTCAAATACATTCGCTGTGTAGTCATGTTATACTAATTGACTATATCCCCGACTATCTAATTATGTAGCAACATGGGGACTGATCCACGGTATGCCACATCCCAGCAAACTAATGTGTTTCACCAAATACGAGATGTACTCGTTGATGTGCTAGTAAGGGTGGGAAGAGAATCTGCGAAGGACGCTTGTTGCTTAGGATGTTCGTGTAAGCTGCTAAATGAATATTGAAGGAACCATCTGTCATGAGGGAGCTCAACCTATCTAACTTTGTTCAAGACACCAACTTAATGTATCGCTACCCTACCTTCTTTGATCTGGCAATCAAATCAGGTAATCCTAAGGCATTGTACTTGCGTGGACTAAGCAGAATGCTAGTTGCCGTTGACCTTGAGGATGCTGTTAGGTATTTCAACAGGGCTTCTAAAGCGGGTATAGATCATGCGACTTATATGTTTGCAATATTGGCCATCGCATATGGCCAATATCCAAGAGCACTCGAACTGTTAAATTGTGTAGTTGGTTGAAGATCCCGCATGAGTTACATGATCAACATTGGGGAGGAGGTCATGAATACCATCACCAATATGTGGATTGATAGCCGACTTAATTTGCCCAACATTCTAGATGAATTCCCTAAATGTGGTTTAAAGCACACGATGATGTGCTGTGAGCAGTGCTACCTTTATACTCAGTACCAATTGTTGAGGGATTGAATTTGAATTCAACCTAATTGAATGTTTTATGTCGTAGTAAACTCTTCTCGTAGTCCCCAGATTATAGTAGACTATCATAAATGTTATTAGTAGTAGACTATTTCGTAATTGTAAGAACTTTTTATTTGTAGTTTGTCTATCTTTAATTTGTTGTTTGTCTACCTTTTTATTTATAGTTTGGCTAACTTTTTATTTGTTGTTTGTCTATCTTTTTATTTGTTCAAGGTTTATAATCCAATAGACAATTATAAAACATTCAACTATTTCTAATTTGGCTAACTTTTTATTTGTAGTTTGTCTAAAAAGTTATACTATTATAAAACATTGAACTATTTCAATTATATATTCTTCTACAATATACTATTCACAATAGCACATTTTTTAGATAAATAATGTTGCAGTTTTTATTTGAGTCTGACAACTGCCTCGATAACTGCTACAAACTTTTTCAAAATTAAAATAAAAATCAAAGTTGAAGAGAGTAACGTTTCTCTTTCTCTTCTCGGTTTATCTTTTTCTCTTCTCTTTCCTCTTCCTCTTCCTCTTTTCCTTCTCATCTCCTCTTTTCCCCAGAAACCCTAATCGTTGCACTTGCCGTACTTGCACCTGATCGTCTATCTTGTTCTTGCGAGCCGCTTCACCCAATTTCGGACTCGTCATCGGATATCGCCCAAGGACAAACGCCGGTCTTCCGCCGCTGGTCTTCTATGGTAAGTTCATAAACCCTAGTTCCACAATTAGTACCGCCGCCATTATAGAGGATTTGTGCACCTAAACCCTAGTTCATTGTGTATCGATTTCACGCATTCGATTCAAAAAAACATATTTTTGCACTATGAAAGTAGTCAACTACTTATTAATCTTATTATGTTTGGCGTGCACAAAGATAGTTACCTATTTGTAAGTACATAGGCAACACTACATAGTTATCTACCCATTTGTGTATTATTACCTATTAGATAGATAGTTAGCTGTTAATAATATTTTGTAGCTACCATTTCATAGTCGACTGTTTCGTATTCCTAAATTCCGTGTGTTTATGTTACCAGTGACTACACAATGAGTCTGTTACCGGAGAGGCTCTTCAAATTAGGCAATGAGCATGTAAACAAGAAGGTCAACACCTACTTTCAGCTTAATTATCTTGATGCCATTACCTTTGCACTAGAAGAAGACCACATGGAGAAGCTTAAGGAGTCCCAATTCGGCCAATTGATTGAAGCTGGTAACAAGATCGCCTCTTCCATCAGATTCCTACACTTCATGTTGTCTAGGCAACTCGTAACGAAAAAAAGAAAGAGATATGGTGTCTATTTGCGGGTCAACCAATTCGCTTCTCAATCAGAGAGTTTGCCATTGCTACTGGTCTCGATTGCTCCAAATTACCGGGTTCTTCGGCAGTTGATGAAGATAAAATCAAAAAGTACACGTAACAATTGTTTGGTAAAGAGAAGAACGCTACTCCGTAATGGATATTGAACACCCTTTTAGGCAGGCCGTACAAAGACAAAGACAAAGACACAAGATTCAGGCTAGCTTGCCTTTTTCTTGTCGTTGGAGTTCTCTGTTCTACTTCTAAGAATACTAAAATCAATGGGGAACACATCTGGATGGTTAAAGATTTGGACACATTTCTTGCTTATCCTTGGGGTCGCAAATCATTTGACCAGACCATGGAAAGTATCAAAAAAAAAAATGCTACCTTGTCAAACCTTTCCCAAACAACTTGTGCGTTTCAGGGCTTCACACACACACTACATATGGTTGTCTTATCTTGCGCTCCCATCATATTGTCTAAGGATGTGAAGGGAAAGTCTATCAAATCCAGTTTGGCAGATGATAAAGACAAAAAGATGAAGTTTCAATACTACGCCATAGTGCTCAGAAGCCAATCAACATCTCCATGCCTTACGTGAAGTTTCTTGACACAAGAGCCCAAGGTATCCAACTATAAATTTTATTGCAAGTAGACAACTATTATCAATTACTCTATACAAATAAAGCATTTCATTAATAGTCATCTATTTTTTATTGTTTTAATAGATAACTATTTCCTCCTCATATAAATAGTCAACTACAATTATTATTATCATTTACTCATAAGTATACAAATAAAGCATTTCATTAATAGTCATCTATTTTTTTACTGTTTTAATAAACAACTATTTCCTCTTCAAATTAATAGTCAACTACAATTATTATTATCGGTGATAAGTCTACAAATAAAGCATTTCATTAATAGCCGAATATAGCCATATCTTATAATAGTCATCTATTTCATATGGTTTTAATAGACAACTATTCCCTCCATTTTGGAACAGGTTGTGAAACCAATACTTGAAGACAAGAACAATGTTTTTGACGATACAGAGATGAGCTTCTCGGATGAAGAAGAAGACCACCGGGTTAACAACTTAATGGATGCAATAAAACGTTGCGATATCTTCACAATGGAATCTTGGACTGGCGGGGTAAGGGCATGTGACCATATTAAACCACCAAAGGCACAAACAACAACGACACAAACATCAACAGCCCGCAATGTGCAGAATTCTGATGTGAATGTCGAGCTATTAGTAGATTCTTCTGCATCAACATTTTTTCATAAGGTGGTTTCTACCAATGCCATTGTCCTAAAAGAGGTCAATACTTTGAAAGCTGATTTTGCCCTTCTACGGACCGATGTTGCATCAACGCTAGCAAAGTTTGCTCTTGAGGTTAGCAAACTTAATATAAATGGAAACACGTTGCTTGGAAATGATGAGGAGCATTCTCAACCACAACATACATATCAAACTAAAACCAAGGAGGATACCATGGGTGTCCAAACTGACTATGATGAAAACAATTTAGAGAATGATACCAACGATGGAGAAGAAGCTAACGCTGACAAGGATTCAAACGGGAATGACAATGCAAATGAATCCGATGATGCAAACGATAATGAAGTTGTTGATGATGATGACGATGAGGACGGAAAGAATAAGGAAGATGGAAAGGCTGCAGAGGATGGTAAGTCTGTAGAGGATGGTAAGTCTGTGGAGGTTGGAGTTGATTTCGAAGATGGTAAGGATCATCAGCATGGCAAGGATGGGGAAGATGTACTTGACACATGGACAATCGCTAATAACAGGGTATATTATGTGCTTTCTGATCTTCAACCTACTCCTGACAAGGTAGTTTCTTAATACAGACAACTACTTTATGTCAATAGTGAATATCGACTATTTATACATAGTCGTCTACTTTATGTTAATAGTGAATATACTACTTTCTTATAACTACCCTAAATAGATAGTCAAATACTTTAAATCAATACTTTACTTTCAATTTTGATTCATACATAGTCGACTATTTTTTAATAATCAAGTATCTATCTATTTTCTAATAATCAAGTATTCATGATTATAAACAGGCCATGGAGGAGAATACAAACCTACTGTCTGACAAGCTAGGTGATATTTATGAGAAAGAGGTAAGCCGACTACTTTTTATATAACTACCATAATTATATAATCAAGTACTTTAAATTAATACTTTACCTTTAATTTCGATTCATACATAGTCGTCTACTTTTTAATAATCAAGTATCTGTCTACTTTTTTAATAACCAAGTATTCATGATTATAACCAGGCCATGGAGGAGAATACACACCTACCAGAGAACAAAATCCCTTCCTCAGAGAATTCTGCGCAAGATGCTAATCAAGTTCGTACAAAATGTAAACTTTGTCAGTTTCTGGTAGTCTTTGTACTTAAATAGTCATTTTGTCTATCCGTAAACAGGTAGTACTTCCTCCAATAGATGTCGTACCTCCCGTTTTTTCTCTTGGTCTGACACAAGAAGAGCTAAAACAGATAGAAGACCAGCCACAAGAAGACCAGCCATAAGAAGACCATCCAAAAGAAGAGAAACTGTTGGCAGATCCCCATCCACTAATACGTAAAAGTTTCCGACCAAAGGCTGCTCCAAATTCTATGACAGACTTTGTACTCCCGGCGAAACGGCAATGAAAGATTGAAAAATCGGAGGAGCTCTTAAAGATTTTCACAAGACCAAACCTTCAACAAATAGAAGTTCTTGAATCGAGGCTTGAAGAAAGCTGGTGAGTAAGACATTATTTGTTAACGCTACCCGTCGTTATACTTAATCACATTTTTGAACTATCCTTGTTAGTCAATTTCCAACCTGGAACGGGCTTCAGCTATCGGTGAACATCTTTAAATAAATCTTGTCCCTTACACATCCAATTTCCCCACTGGTAAGATTTAAAACCATCCACTTATACATAGTCGTCTACTTTTTAATAATCAAAGTATATGTCTACTTTTGCCCCAAATAACCGTTACTTCGCCCTTTTTTGCTAGGCCATTGACACCATAATTAACTGTTTCTGTAATCAACTGTGGAGAAACAAAAAAGATCCCAAAAAGTATGACTTCGTCGAGTTCGGTTTCGTCAATGAAATCGTAAAGCTCCATTCAGTGTATCTAAAACCTCATAAGAAGAAACCCGTTGGGATTCCCATGGGATCCCTTCCTTATGTCAAATCCAGGCGGGCATGGTACACGTAGATTGCTTGTATCTACTGCCCCTACCTAATTGATAGAAAGCATTGGGTTGGTCTGTGCATCAATTTGGAGACTCACAAGATAACTGTCCTGAACTGTAACCAGACGCTTAAGGAGCTGAAGCTTAAGACTACCATAGGACCACTTGCTCTCTACCACACTTCATCAGATCAGTGGCGTACAATCAGAGATGAAAGATGATACACTTCATGCGTTCCACATATTAATAGTGAAGCCTGTTTCTCAATAAGAAACCTCATGTAAATTTTTATATCACTTGAATAGTCACCTACAGAATCTTTTTTATGCGTTATCAGGATTAAAAGAGTATAGTTGTTTACCCTTTCGAAAATTTTCTTACGTACTACTACTATTCTTTCAGGTCACACACTCATGCTACTTGAGTTACACGCTGGAAATATGCCATTTGACATTGCAATTACTGAAAAGGAGGTTCATGATGCATCGCTAAAGTACGCAGTCGATCTTCTATTTGAGATCGAACCACATAAGTTCTCGGACACCGTCCATGAGAATGAACCAAAATCTACTTGAACCTCTTATTTATGTTAGATGTTGACTATATCTATGTATTCACATATTTATTAGGATCTAAGTTTTTTTATCTATTTTTATGTTTATTTTACATATGTTTTAGAAAGTTTTTGTCTATCTTTGTATTTTTTGTCTATTTTTTAATTTTTAAGGTAGTCAACTTCTAAAGTTTTAGTCATTAATGGAGTTTTGTGATATATAGGTCAAAATCAATAGGTAGCTATTTTTGTGAACATACACAACCTCATGTGAACATACAAAAGTATCCGAATGCCATATCACAAATTAAGGGAGTTTTGGTAAAATACAACAACCAGTTCAAAATCCAAAAGCAAAAACCCGAAATAATATCCAGAATTAACGATGCATTGTAGCAAAAAAAAGACTTCAAAATACCAGATTTATATTCCCCAATGAAAAAGGAAACACCAAGACCTATTTTGAAGTGCATCATCTTCTACTCTCCCATGGCAATAACAAAAAAATCTTTTGCCATTCGCGTTCATCTTTCACGCACATGGAGCTTGCAAGAGGCTTTGTTGTGACCCCGACCAAGGCACAAAGCCGGACCGCTTTCCTCGAACGTCGCTTAGTCATTAAAATCAAACGGAAATCTTAAAGTAGCCAACTACATATTCAAAGTAAATAGACAACCACTCTAGTCTATCATGAAGTCTCATGGAATAGCCAACTACATATTCACAGTAGGTAGCTAACTGTTTTGTCTTTCATGAAGTAGGCAACTACATATTACATATTCTCAGGATATCTTATGTTAATATCTTAAAGTAGCCAACTACATACTCACAGTAAATAGACAACTATTCTAGTCTATCATGAAGTCTCATGGAATAGCCAAGTACATACTCACAGTAAATAGACAACTATTCTAGTCTATCATGAAGTAGGCAACTACATATTTATATATTCTCAGGATAACTTATGTTAATATGTTAAAGTAGCCAACTACATATCCAAAGTAAATAGCCAACTACTCTAGTCTATCATGAAGTATCATCGAATAGCCAACTGCATATTTACCTTGAATTCTCCACGGGATGGGATTCTGAGTTTCTTTGGACATCCAGGTGGATGACGCATTATCGGAGGAAGCAGTTCCACCTCACCAGAAGTTAAAGGAGTTGGTATTGGGTGGAAAAGTCCTTCGTAAATGGATCTCCTAAAACCTGTTGTGTACACCTCTCCCACAAGTTTTTTGATTGGAATGTTGCTTTTAGAAGCAGCAGCCAAAGCGTGACAACATGGTATAAGCAGCAGCCAAAGCGTGACAACATGGTATAAGCAGCATTTGAAACTCCTTGCAGTTGCAGGTTTTAGATTCTAGGTTGACTTTGAACCTCTCCCCCTTTCGGTTATAAACTTCAAACTCAATCTGGTTAACGACAACCACCTATATTGACAAGATAGTCAATAACCTCATATATGACTACAGCAAGCAATTCACGTAGTCACCTACTAATATCTCAATCTCGTTTCAGACTAAATAACGTAGTCTACCTATTAACTACAATAGCTAGTACGTATATATTTTGTTGAAGACATATAGAGATGATTTTTTACCTTCATCTCGGTGCTTCCATAGAAGCTGTCGTCCATCACCTCTCAAACTTTTGGGGTAAGAGGATGTGTCTCAGAGGAGCATGCAGCTCTCCTCCTTATAAACCAACCGATAAGACTCATCCGAATGGCCTCAAGCATTGAGATTAGTGGGAACTCCCTACATTCCTTCAATACTTTATTAAAAGACCCAGCAACGTTTGTTGTCATGAGGTTGTACCATTCACCAATGAAATAGGCCCTTGTACAGTGTGGTAGTCCCAAATCAAGTAAATATTCGGCACAACTAGGGCTAACGGTTTGCAGGTCCGCAAATATTTGGGTAAACTCATACATTGTATAAGCCTTTGCCGCACGGACCATTAGTGAAGGCAAGCGACTCTCTTTAAATCTTGTTGTCACATTCCTTGCTAGATGAACTAATAACTGACTACAATATCAAAATAGACAAAATTTCTATCCAGAAATAGACAAACCCTAAATTCGTGAGGAAGTTGGCGACCACCGGTTTATGAGTTATGTAAGCAGCTATTTATGAGGTTGAAAAAGGGGACTATAAATAATCTAGTCGCATACACAAATAACGAAACAAACCTAGTCATCGTACACACAAAATGAAAAGGAGGGAAAATGACAAATTCTAAAAGTTTTCCCTGCTATTGAACGAAACTAGACACTACCATCTTCACCTTTTACAATCGACCTGTCGCTGTCGAGTCCTGCAAAAGGCAATGTCCATAATAAGGGAGCAAGGGCTTTTTCGACAATTCCCTTTTATTCTGGACAGTTGACTGTTGTTAGAAACTTAATTGACTGCATTCAAATGGTAGTCACCTAATTAGCTCTCCCAAAAGTAATATTCATGCAATTCACCCTTNAGTCTCGGATTATTTTGAATAGGTAGTTTTTATATTTTGTATATAATTGACTACTTTATTTATGTAGTTGTATACATATATGTCAAATATAAATACAGTAGTCAAATACATTTGTTGTGTAGTCACGTTATACTAATTGACTATATCCCTGACTATCTAATTCTGTAGCAACATGGGGAATGATCCACGGTATGCCACACCCCAACAAACTAATGTGTTTCACCAAATACGAGATGTACTCGTTGATGTGCTAGTAAGGGTGGAAGAGAATCTGCGAAGGACGCTTGTTGCTTAGGATGTTCGTGTAAGCTGCTAAATGAAACATTGAAGGAACCATCTGTCATGAGGGAGCTCATCTAACTTTGTTCAAGACACCAACTTAATGTATCGCTACCCTACCTTCTTTGATCTGGCAATCAAATCAGGTAATCCTAAGGCATTGTACTTGTGTGACTGAGCAGAATGCTAGTTTCCGTTGACCTTGAGGATGCTGTTAGGTATTTCAACAGGGCTTCTAAAGCGGGTATAGATCATGCGACTTATATGTTTGCAATATTGGCCATCGCATATGGCCAATATCCAAGAGCACTCGAACTGTTAGACTGTGTAGTTGGCTAGAGATCCCGCATGAGTTACATGATCAACATTGGGAGGTCATGGATACCATCACCAATATGCGGATAGATAGCCGACTTAATTTGCCCAACGTTCTAGATGAATTCCCTAAATGCGGTTTGAAGCACACGATGATGTGCTGTGAGGAGTGCTACCTTTATACTCAGTACCAATTGTTGAGGGATTGAATTTGAATTCAATCTAATTGAATGTTTTATGTCGTAGTAAACTCTTCTGGTAGTCCCCAGATTATAGTAGACTATCATAAATGTTATTAGTAGTAGACTATTTCGTAATTGTAAGAACTTTTTATTTGTAGTTTGTCTATCTTTTAATTNACTTTCCATGGTCTGGTCAAACGATTTGCCACCCCAAGGATAAGCAAGAAATGCGTCCAAATCTTTAACCATCCATATGTGTTCCCCATTGATTTTAGTATTCTTAGAAATAGGACAGAGAACTCTATCGACAAGCAAAAGGCAAGCTAGCCTGAATCTTATGTCTTTGTCTTTGTACGGCCTGCCTAAAAGAGTGTTCAATATCCATTGCGGAGTTGCGTTCTTTTCTTTACCAAACAATTGTTGCGTGTACTTTTTGATTTTATCTTCATCAACTGCCAAAGAACCCGATAATTTGGAGCAATCGAGCCCAGTAGCAATGGCAAACTCTCTGATTGAGAAGCAAATTGGCTGACCCGCAAATAGACACCATATCTCTTTCTTTTTTTCGTTACGATTTGCCTAGACAACATGAAGTGTAGGAATCTGACGGAAGAGGCGATCTTGTTACCAGCTTCAATCAGTTGGCCGAATTGGGACTCCTTAAGCTTCTCCATGTGGTCTTCTTCTAGTGCAAAGGTAATGGCGTCAAGATAATTAAGCTGAAAGTAGGTGTTGACCTTCTTGTTAACAGGCTCATTGTCTAATTTGAAGAGCCTCTCTGGTAACAGACTCATTGTGTAGTCACTGGTAACATAAACACACGGAATTTAGGAATACGAAATAGTCGACTATGAAATAGTAGGTACAAAATATTATTAATAGCTAACTATCTATCTAATAGGTAATAATACAAAAATGGGTAGATAACTATGTAGTGTTGCCTATGTACTTACAAATAGGTAACTATCTTTGTGCACGCCAAACATAATAAGATTAATAAGTAGTTGACTACTTCCATAGTGCGAAAATATGTTTTTTGAATCGAATGTGTGAAATCGATACACATTGGACTAGGGTTTAGGTACACAAATCCTCTATAACAGCGGCGGTACTAATTGTGGAACTAGGGTTTATGAACTTACCCTAGAAGACCAGCGGCGGAAGACCGGCGTTTGTCCTTGGGCGATCCGATGACGAGTCCGAATTGGGTGAAGCGGCCCGCAAGAACAAGATAGACGATCAGGTGCAAGTACGGCAGGTGCAACGATTAGGGTTTCCGGGGAAAAGAGGAGATGAAGAGAAGGACAAGAGGAAGAGGAAGAGGAAAGAGAAGAGAAAAAAGATAAACCGAGAAGAGAAAGAGAAACGTTACTCTCTTCAACTTTGATTTTTATTTTAATTTTGAANCTCAGAAGCCAATCAACATCTCCATGCCTTACGTGAAGTTTCTTGACACATAGCCCAAAGTATCCAACTATAAATTTTGTTGCAAGTAGACAACTATTTCCTTTTATATAGAAAGTCATCTACAATAACTATTATCAATTACTCATAAGTATACAAATAAAGCATTTCATTAATAGTCATCTATTTTTTATTGTTTTAATAGACAACTATTTCCTCTTCATATAAATAGTCAACTACAATTATTATTATCATTTACTCATAAGTATACAAATAAAACATTTCATTAATAGTCATCTATTTTTTACTGTTTTAATAGACAACTATTTCCTCTTCAAATTAATAGTCAACTACAATTATTATTATCGGTGATAAGTCTACAAATAAAGCATTTCATTAATAGCCGAATATAGCCACATCTTATAACAGTCATCTATTTCATATGGTTTTACTAGACAACTATTTCCTCCACTTTGGAACAGGTTGTTGTGAAACCAATACTTGAAGACAAGGACAATTTTTTGACGATACATAGATGAGCTTCTCGGATGAAGAAGAAGACCACCAGATTGACAACTTAATGGATGCAATAAAATGTTGCGATATCTTCACAATGGAATCATGGACTGGCGGGGTAAGGGAATGTGACCATATTAAACCACCAAAGGCACAAACAACAACGGCACAAACATCAACGGCCCGCAATGTGCAGAATTGTGATGTGAATGTCGAGCTATTAGTAGATTATGCTGCGTCAGCATTTTTTCATAAGGTGGTTGCTGCCAATGCCATTATCCTAAAAGATCAAGGTCAATACTTTGAAAGCTGATTTTGCCCTTCTACGGACCAATGTTGCATCAACGCTAGCAAAGTTTGCTCTTGAGGTTAGCAAACTTAATATAAATGGAAACATGTCGCTTGGAAATGATGAGGAGCATTCTCAACCACAGCCTAAGGATCAAACTAAAACCAAGGAGGATACCATGGGTGTCCAAACTGACTATGATGAAAACAATTCAGAGAATGATACCAACGATGGAGAAGAAGCTAACGCTGACGAGGATTCAAACAGGAACGACAATGCTAATGAATCTGATGATGCAAACGATAATGAAGTTGTTGATGATGACGACGATGAGGATGGAAAGAATGAGGAAGATGGAAAGGCTAAAGAGGATGGTAAGTCTGTGGAGGTTGGAGTTGATTTCGAAGATGGTAAGGATCATCAGCATGGCAAGGATGGGGGGGATGTACTTGACGCAGCGACAATCGCTAATAATAGGATATCTTCTGTGCTTTCTGATCTTCAACCTACTCCTGACGAGGTAGTTTCTTAATACAGACAACTACTTTATGTTAATGGTGAATATCGACTATTCATACATAGTCGTCTACTTTATGTTAATAGTGAATATACTACTTTCTTATAACTACCCTAAATAGATGGTCAAATACTTTAAATCAATACTTTACCTTCAATTTTGATTCATACATAGTCATCTACTTTTTAATAATCAAGTATTATCTACTTTCTAATAATCAAGTATTCATGATTATAACCAGGCCATGGAGGAGAATACACACCTACTGTCTGACAAGCCATGTGATAATTATGAGAAAGAGGTAAGCCGACTACTTTTTATATAACTACCATAATTATATAGTCATGTACTTTAAATTAATACTTTACATTTAATTTTGATTCATACATAGTCGTCTACTTTTTAATAATCAAGTATTTGTCTACTTTTTAATAATCAAGTATTCATGATTATAACCAGGCCATGGAGGAGAATACACACCTACCAGAGAACAAAATCCCTTCCTCAGAGAATTCTGCACAAGATGCTAATCAAGTTCGTACAAAATGTAAACTTTGTCAGTTTCTGGTAGTCTTTGTACTTAAATAGTCATTTTGTCTATCCGTAAACAGGTAGTACTTCCTCCAATAGATGTCGTACCTCCCGTTTTTTCTCTTGGTCTGACACAAGAAGAGAAAAAACAGACCTCAAACCAGCCACAAGAAGACCAGCCACTAGAAGACCAGCCACAAGAAGACTAGCCAAAAGAGAAGAAATTGTTGACATATCCCCAGCCACTTATACGTAAAAGTGTCCGAACAAGGGCTGCTCCAAATTCTATGACAAACTTTGTACTCCCGCCAAAACGACAAAGAAAGATTGAAAAATCGGAGGAGCTCTTAAAGATTTTCATAAGACCAAACCTTCAACAAATAGAAGTTCTCAAAGCGAGGCTTGAAGAAAGCTGGTGAGTAAGACATTATTTGTTAAAGCTACCCTTCGTTATACTTAATCACATTTTTGAACTATCCTTGTTAGTCAATTTCCAACCTGGAACGGGCTTCAGCTATCGGTGAACATCTTTAAAGAAATCTTGTCCCTTACACATCCAATTTCCCCACTGGTAAGATTTAAAACCGTCCACTTATACATAGTCATCTACTTTTTAATAATCAAAGTATAGGTATACTTTTGCCCCAAATAACCGTCTACTTCGCCCTTTTTGCTAGGCCATTGACACCATAATTAACTGTTTCCGTAATCAACTGTGGAGAAACAAAAAGATCCCAAAAAGTATAACTTCGTCGAGTTCGGTTTCGTCAATGAAATCGTAAAGCTCCATTCAGTGTATCTAAAACCTCATAAGAAGAAACCCATTGGGATTCCCATGGGATCCCTTCCTTATGTCAAATTCAGGCGGGCATGGTACACGGAGATTGCTTGTATCTACTGCCCCTACCTAATTGATAGAAAGCATTGGGTTGGTATGTGCATCAATTTGGAGACTCACGAGATAACTGTCATGAACTGCAACCAGACGCTTAAGGAGCTGAAGCTTAAGACTACCATAGGACCACTTGCTCAATCTCTACCACACTTCATCAGATCAGTGGCGTACAATCCAAAGATGAAAGATGATACACTTCAGGCGTTCCACATCTTAATAGCGAAGCCTGTTTCTTAATCAGAAACCTCAGGTAAATTTTTATATCACTTGAATAGTCATCTAGTTAATAGTCACCTATGGAACCCTTTTATGTGTTATCAGGATTAAAAGAGTATAGTTGTTTACCCTTTCGAAAAGTTTCTTACGTACTACTACTATTCTTGCAGGTCACAGCGGAGTTATGACACTCATGCTACTTGAGTTACACGCTGGAAATATGCCATTCGACATTGCGATTACTGAAAAGGAGGTTCGTGATGCATCGCTAAAGTACGCAGTCGATCTTCTATCTGAGGTCAAACCACATAAGTTCTCGGACACCGTCCATGCGAATGAACCAAAATCTACTTGAACCTCTTATGTATGTTAGATGTTGACTATATCTATGTATTCACATATTATTAGGAACTAAGTTTTTTTTATCTATTTTTATGTTTATTTTACATATGTTTTAGAAAGTTTTTGTCTATCTTTGTATTTTTTGTGTATTTTTTAATTTTTAAGGTATTCAACTTCTAAAGTTTTAGTCACTAATGGAGTTTTGTGATATATAGGTCAAAATCAATAGGTATCTATTTTTGTGAACATAGACAACCTCATGTGAACATACAAAAGTATCTGAATGCCATATCATAAATTAAGGGAGTTTTGGTAAAATACAACAACCAGTTCAAAATCCAAAAGCAAAAACCCGAAATAATATCCAGAATTAACGATGCATTGTAGCAAAAAAAAGGCTTCAAAATATCAGATTTATATTCCCCAATGAAAAAGGAAACACCAAGAGTTATTTTGAAGTGCATCATCTTCTACTCTCCCATGGCAATAACAAAAAAATCTTCTGCCATTCGCGTTCATCTTTCACGCACAGGGAGCTTGCAAGAGGCTTTGTTGTGACCCCGACCAAGGCACCTAGTGTAAAGCCGGACCGCTTTCCTCAAACGTCGTTGAGTCATTAAAATCAAACGGAAAAGGAAGTCAGCTACCAACTAAGGAAGTCAATCTTCCTATCTTAAAGTAGCCAACTACATATTCACAGTAAATACACAACCACTCTAGTCTATCATGAAGTCTCATGGAATAGCCAACTACATATTCACAGTAGATAGCCAACTGTTTTGTCTATCATGAAGTAGGCAACTACATATTTACATATTCTCAAGATATCTTATGTTAATATCTTAAAGTAGCCAACTACATACTCACAGTAAATAGACAACTATTCTAGTCTATCATGAAGTCTCATGGAATAGCCAACTACATACTCACAGTAAATAGATAACTATTCTAGTCTATCATGAAGTATCATGAAGTAGGCAACTACATAATTATATATTCTCAGGATATCTTATGTTAATATGTTAAAGTAGCCAACTACATATCCAAAGTAAATAGCCAACTATTCTAGTCTATCATGAAGTATCATCAAATAACCAACTGCATATTTACCTTGAATTATCCACGCGATGGGATTCTGAGTTTCTTTGGACGTCCAGGTGGACGACGCATTATCGGAGGAAGCAATTCCACCTCACCAGAAGTTACATGAGTTGGTACTGGGTGGAAAAGTCCTTTGTAAAGAGACCTCTTAAAACCTGTTGTGTACACCTCTCCCACAAGTTTTTCGATTGGAATGTTGCTTTTAGAAGCAGCAGCCAAAGCGTGACAACATGGTATAAGCAGCATTTGAAACTCCTCGCAGCTGCAGGTTTTAGATTCTAGGTTGACTTCGAACCTTTCCCCCTTTCGGTTATAAACTCATCCTGGTTAACGACAACCACCTATATTGACAAGATAGTCAATAACCTCACATATGACTACATCAAGCAATTCACGTAGTCACCTACTAATATATCAATCTCGTTTCAGACTGCATAACGTAGTCTATCTATTAACTACAATAGTTAGTGCGTATATATTTTGATGAAGACATATAGAGATGATTTTTTACCTTCATCTCGGTGCTTCCATAGAAGCTGTCGTCCATCACCTCTCGAACTTTCGGGGTAAGAGGATGTGTCTCAGAGGAGCATGCAGCTCTCCTCCTTACAAACCAACCGATAAGACTCATCTGAATGGCCTCAAGCATTGAGATTAATGGGAACTCCCTAAATTCCTTCAATACTTTATTCAAAGACTCAGCAACGTTTGTTGTCATGAGGTTGTACTATTCACCAATGCAATAGGCCCTTGTCCAGTGTGGTAGTCCCAAATCAAGTAAATATTCGGCACAACTAGGGCTAACGGTTTGCAGGTCCGCAAATATTTGGGTAAACTCATACATTGTGTAAGCCTTTGCCGCACGGACCATTAGTGGAGGCAAGCGACTCTCTTTAAATCTTGTTGTCACGTTCCTTGCTAGATGAACTAATAACTGACTACAGTATCAAAATAGACAAAATTTCTACCCAAAAAAAGACAAACTCTAAATTCGTGAGGAAGTTGGCGACCACCGGTTTATGAGTTATGTAAGCAGCTATTTATGAGGTTGAAGAAAGGGACCGTAAATAACCTAGTCGCATACACAAATAACGAAACAAACCTAGTCATCGTATACACAAAACGAAAAGGATGGAAAATGACAAATTCTAAAAGTTTTCCCTGCTATTGAACAAAACTAGACACTACCATCTTCACCTTTTACAATCGACATGTCGTTGTCGAGTCCTGCAAAAGGCAATGTCCATAATAAGGGAGCAAGGGCTTTTTCGACAATTCCCCTTATTCTGGACAGCTGACTATTGTTAGAAACTTAATTGACTGCATTCAAATGGTAGTCACCTACTTAGCTCTCCCAAAAGTAATATTCATGCAATTCACCATTTTTTATATTACTAGAGGGTTATCCGCGCTTCGCGCGGTATGTTATTTTTATTTTTGTTGATGTAGTTAAAAAAGTATACAATAATAGCAAAACTTTTATTAAATTTAGTATTTCGCAATTTTTTTTAATAATAATTTAGTATATCTAGTATTTAACATGTTTATATATATTCAATAAAATAAATTTTATTTTAAAACATATAATAAATACCATTCAAAACCTACGTTGAAGAATAATTGATACATATACATTTTTCTTGAAATATGGGTCGAATTTCCATTCATCTACATCAACCTCATTCCGAAATCATCTGGCATGCTTTCAAGATGCACTCATAATCTCTCTCACTTTATCTCACTCTTTATCTCTTTTTTTTTATAAGAATCTCACTATCTATCTCTCACTTATCAACGCGATAAATTAAACTACATACCACATTTTGATATGATTTACACCTAACATTCACTATCTTCTTACTATTTTCCATTTTTCTGGCCAGTTTCGGTGTTTACTTTATGACTTGAGTGTTAGAAAGCTTTCGGGAGGACTTCACCCATTTGTCTTCTCAATGATTGGCTTGAACATTTTATCATTTTGGGATACTACAATTTGTCTCTCATAACATGCATTTTTGCATACCCATAAAAAGATTGGAGTTGCAATTCGAGCTTGTAAAAGCTCTTGCGGTATTCATTTATTTTA
>PKMM01019394.1:99779-120224 GCA_002933915.1 Eutrema heterophyllum
CCAGAAATAATTAAACAACACAAGAACAAGTTCTACAGCTTACACCAGCTAACAGTTCTATAACAGCAAAAGCAGTAACAACAACAACAAAAAACCCGAGTCCTATTCATCCCCTCTTTACTGTCTCGATTCCACGATCACGCCTTATCTTTACCTGCATCGACAAAAGTGATGCATTAACATTTGGCTAACCAAACGCTGAGTGAGATTGATCCTCCCAACAACAGGCTACCAACAAGCACAACAATCAGCAATTATCAATTATCAATACTAAGAATTAATTAACACCAATTAAAACTTCCAGCACAATTAGCAATTCAATTACATGAAAAACTAACCAACGCCTAGCAATTCAATTCCAAGAAAAGCTAAACACACAGCCTGAAAAGTAAACACACAACACGCTTTCAAGGCACAACCAAAGACTGGTATCGATCGATACTAAGACAACACGCGTATAACGACAAGGGACTGGTATCGATCGATACTGAAACAACACGACTGGTATCGATCGATACTGAAACAACACGAGTCTACCGACAAGGGACTGGTATCGATCGATACACCCCTGGTATCGATCGATACTACCCTGCAACTCACAACCTTCACGAAATCTAAACCAAGAAATCGCCAAGACAAGCTCAACAAACTCATCAATCAAGCTTAATTGCTAACCTTTGGTCACAACTCACCTTAGATATGATGGATCTAGCTCTAGAAGACCTCCCTATCTTCCCCCTTAGCTCACGCCAAAACCACGCTCTTCCAACCTCTTCTTCAAGCTTCTCTCCAAGCTCAAACTCTCTTGATATCGCAAGATCCAAGCTTCACCAAGCTCTTTCTTTCCCTTCCTCTCTCTCTCTCTCTCTCTCTCTCTCTCTCACGACTAACTCTGATTTTTCCCCCAAAAGAATGGTTTAACCACCGCAAGAAGAGAAGAGGAAGAAGACAACCTTGAGAAAAACCCCGGATGGTATCGATCGATACAGGCTAGTATCGATCGATACTACCCCCGGAACAAACCCGAATTAATTATTTCCCCTAATAATCAATTTTTCCGGAACGCGGGCGTTACATTCTTGATCTCTTCTTCCGTTACTTTCTGAGTTAGATTCGAAGCATCTGTTTCTGAGACCCGAAATGAAAGTAGATCTTGCAACTTCTCTACCGGTATTCTAGTATAATCCTCTGGTTTATGTTGCAAGAAGTCACTGAAATATTTTTCCGCCTCTGCCTTTATTTCATCTTGTTGTGTTGCAACGCTGCCATCCAAACAAAATATCTCTTGAATTTTGTTTTGAGATTCTCTGGTTTATGTTGTTCTTATCTCCCACCTTCAGCCAATGTAGTTTTGATCTATGTTTTAGAAATTTCTCTTCCAAACTCGACAACAGCTCCCATCTCTGATACACTATGTTCTCCACCTCCATTGCAGCTGTGGATGGGTGTGCGATGTTTTGCTCTTGTTTCTTACACAGATTTTTGTACGACTCTTGTGCTCTTTTCGAGAGGTTCCCCAATTTATCTCTCGCCACACGCCGAATGTGAGGTTTCAATGACTTGAGTTTCTTTGAAAACCTAAAAAGAGAAGAGGTAGACATGAAAATCGGCTCTGTTTCACTCAAAGTTTGTTGATCATTGGTTCAAACTCCTCCATCTCAGCTACTGCATTTACGAATTTGAATGGCTTTTTCCCACTAGCAACATCGTTTTCCATTTTGAATCTGCATCGAAGATGATCTGAGCAACCCCCCCCCCCTCCAACTCGAAAACATTGTAAGACTGCAGATATTGTTGCCTCCATTGCTGGTTGACAAGAACTCGGTCCAGCTTCTTGAAGATCAGGTCATTTTCTCTTTTGTTGCACCATGTGAATAATGGTCCTTGGAAGGCCATAGTTTACCAGCTCGCGAAAGTCCCTCATTCCCCACGATATTGAATGTATTCAGAGTTCGAATGCTCCTCCGTATCCATAATTTCGTTGAAATCTCCTTGAATGATCCAAGGCTTGTTCGCAATCATTTGATTGTTGTGATGATCTTTCAGGTCTTGCCATATTGGTGTTATTCGAACATCACTCTTGTGCGATGAAAGAAAAGAATTATGGCAAGACCTGAATATTGGTGCACTCTTGGCTTATGGCAAGACCTGAATATTGAAGACCTGAACATCACTCTTTCATCATCATCTTGCCTTATGGCAAGACCTGAACATCACTCTTCCATCGTCATCTTGGCTTCTCAACTTTACAGAGCATGTTATCATTTGTGCACTCTTGAATATTGGTGTTATTCGAACATCACTCTTCCACACCACCCAAATTCTTCCACGTCGATTAAATTCATAATTTGTTAGAACCGTCCAGCCTCTGAAAATTGAATTCCCAATTTTTGGAGCTTTAGATTCCTTCACCCTTGTCTCTAATATGCAACTGAAATCAAAACCTCCTTCATTAACCCAGTTTCTTATTACGGAATGCTTTGTAGATTTGTTTAAGCCCCGGATATTCCAACAGAAACCCGACATCTTTATTTCTTTTTGTAAATCTTCCTTTTGCCTGACACATTCATGATGTGCTCCTTAGTGTGTGAGACAATAGATTTTGATTGTTGCTTGTTCATCCCTTTTGTAGAACGCGATGATACCCGAACATTCTGAGCTCGAACACTTTATGTTCTTTCTTCTTCATTTTTTGGAATAATCTCCCCCTCCTCTAACTCCTTGTTTTCATCTTCCGCGACCTCTTCTACTTCACTCTGTTCAGCATCTTTAACACCACCTCCTTCTCCCTCTAAGATCGAGAACCGTGATGGAGAGACCAAAACTTCATTTATCTCAGATATAGAAGAATCCCGATGCCTTCCAACTTACCTGGTGAAACATTGTGCCACTCTCTTTCTTCTTCAGATGTTATGATTTCCTTAGGTTTAAAGATTTCCGATTTTCTCTATTTCTCGTTCTCGGGAGCACCGGAGTTTGAATTGTCTAGTTGTTTCCTTGAGTCATTAACCTCTGTTTGCTTCTCTTCCAAGATGCTGGAGTCATTTCTATGTTTTTCACACTCATCCATCGAGTCGTGTTCCAACTGTTCCAGACCTTCTTTGATACTCTGTTCACCAATTCCATCTACAATTCTTTCTTCCACTACCTCCTTTTGCGTACTAATTTCCAACTGGAGCTTGTCCACTTCTGTAGTTATCTCAAGGGGAATGCTAGGACAGGAGAGACCCAGCTCTTCTATATGTTATGCGCCTTCTCTGTTTGCTTCCTTTTCTCGCTCCATTTTACCAGCTGAGTGAGCTGTTTCTGATGTTTGATCATGGCGTTGCAGAATCTTAACTTCTTTTGAATTTGAGACACATACTTCAGTGGAATGTCCCCATTTGTTGCATTTTTTGCAATGTGGTGGTAGCCATGGGTAGGTATACTCAACCTCTACCTCTGTGTTATCCTTCAAATGAAAGATGTGAGATTTTGGAAAGCCCTTCGCTATTTCAGCTTTGACAAAGATCTTTGCTTCATCAAACTTTGAACACAACTCGGTGTCTGGGTGTAGGCGTTTCGGTTCTCCTACGGCGCTAGCTAAGAATCCTAAACCCTGCCAAGAGAACATGTTATGGGGCACGTTCTTCATATTAATCCACATCGGAACCGTTAACATCTCAGGCTGAGTGTCCTCTGCAATCGGAGACCATTTTGATACTATCATGGGCACATCAGTTCCACATTCCTCTCCGTAGAACTCTTGCTCTCACTTCCGGGTCACGGATCCGGAACTTCACCAGTTTGTCATTCACCACAAAGACATCAACTTTCACATATTTATTTCCAAGCGGCCATATTTTGTTCACAATAACGTGGATCTTTGCTACATGTGGGGAGGTGGAGAGAAATCTACCTATAAGTAGATCCTCCCACAATGGTGTGTCTTCTTGCACCTAGTCTGGAACAATAATCACCTTTGCTCCGCCAATGTTCAAAACTTTGAAATCATGATGAGTGAGCATTGAACGATTTTTCACCGCGTTAACCCACGAACCATGAGTTGGATTTTGAGCCGAGGTTTTGACATTTGGTTCTTTCACACTATTTCCTGCTTCTTCCTTTCTTTGAATGGTTCTCAGATTAGGGAAAGCTGCCTTTTCCAAGTTCGCCGGGGAACAGGAAAGAGGCTTCTCTGCTGGTATGATAGAACACTCCTCATGGTGATGAGGTAGAGTAGCTGCTCCAAAGCTGTTACTTTTGATTTCAGCTCTTCAGAGAAATAAGGAGAACTCGAAGCCTCGGCTTCCATAACCGGGACCTTACCCAAACCCCCGCGACGCCGCCCTTTTTTATCAAGGGGAAATTCCTGTAGGAATTAAAAATAAATTAGAACATTATAATTATAATGTAAAACTAAATGAAAAAAAATAAAACTTACGTTGATAAGGAGACGGTTGANAAAACCTACGTTGATAAGGAGACGGTTGACCTCTTCCGGCACCATCTCGAAGGAAGAGGAGGAGTCGGCTTGTGATTGCTGGGTCAGCTCGTCCTTCTTCTTCGTCACGTTCTCGTAGATCTCCCTCATGAGGGGATCCTGAATAACCCTGGTTGTCTTGTTCGTGTGGCACGTCTTCATCAAGTCCAAGTGATTCGGACGCACACTGATATATCATGGTTTTTACCCCTTTTAAGCCATGATATAGGTCCGTTTATAGAGTCTTTCTACTATTTTGTAGTGTTTTAGAGTTTTTTACAGGTTTTAGCACGTTTGTAGCATAATTGGAGATATTGGAGCTTTCTAGAGCATTTTGGAGCAAAACAGAAGTTCGTGTAGCTGAGTACCCAATTTGAAGCCCTTGTATCGACCGACACCACCTGGTGTCGATCGATACTGATACCATGAAGGAAGAAAGCGCCTCACTGTCCGAGTATCGATCGATACCACTCATGGTATCGGTCGATACCGGCGTCCATGGGGAAGGAAACGCGACTTTTATGAAGAGTTGAAGAATTGCAAAATTGCCCAGAAGACTTTATTATTTACAATTTAGCCCAAAACGTGTTTTAGGAGTTTAAATTAGGTTTTTCAGCCACTTTGGCTAGGACGTTTTGATTAAGCTTTATTCTACTCTGGTTTTTGGGGAGACAACTCTGAACCATTTGTTCTTAATGATTTCTTTGATGATCTATTCAATCATGTTGTTTTCATTCTCCATGTCTGAGTAGATCCCTTGTTAGGTTCAGGGTTCTCATAAGGATTTTCTCTGAATGTTAGGTTAATTGAATAATTAGGATTCACCATCTGAATTAGTTATTCACCATAGGTTGTTCCCGAAGCTAATTCTAGGTTGACGAATCTAGAACTTAGATCTTAGGATAATTGATTAGGCACGAGAGTGCGATTAATTACCTGACAGAACCTAGGGTGAGCAAAATAACTATTCGCAAAGAGATTTGGTTTAGTTGTTTTGTGAACAAATCAAACTTGAAATAAAAGCTGGTTTAGACTTTAGGATTCGCAAAGAGATTTGGAATTCTAGGATTTAGACTTAGATAGTTTTCGCAACGAGAGTTGGTTAGCTATACTTTAGTGATTTGAGTTCAAGAACCGCGCTAAATCTGAATCNATTTAACCACAAATCTAACAAATCTAACAACCTAATCTAACCACATATCTAACATCCTATTCACCTTATTTTTCCCAAAATAATAATAATAATAAAGTAGTGCTTACATGGTGAAGGTGGCGGCTCTGGCGATGAGGAGGGAAGGCGGCTTCGGCGAACGGCAAGACGGCAGCTCCGGTGAACAGCACGGCGGCTAGGGCGACCTAGAAAAAAACAAGAGAAGAAAGTATTAGGGGAAGAGAAGAGGAAGAGAAGAGAAGAGGAAGAGAAGAGGGCTTATCCACGGTGAGGCGAATCGTTGGCGGAGAGAGAGAGATGTGAGAGAGAGAAGCGAAGAAAAGAAATGAGGAAGAAGAAGATAAAGCGTTGATTTAGAGCAATTGATTGCCGACCGATCCATACAGTCGGGATTCGTTCGGATATCAAAAAATAAACCGCGTAATACTTTTCGTTTGGTTGTTAATTTTCCCGGTTTTTTTTAGAACCGTCAGAAATTGGTCGGAAACCCGTTGGGAATCTTCAAAAATGCATGCTCTATGATTGGGTAATAAACACGTGTAAATTACGAATAATGGTCAGGAATCTATATGACAAAATTTCGAAAAATGCTAAGTAAATCCCGTTGGGAATCGGTCGGATTTTCCGACCATTTTCCGACCAAATAGGGTTTAGGGTTTCAAATACCAAATTTAAACATTTGTTAGATAACAACTATCTAGCAATGTAAACATACAATAAAGTATATGACGATTTTTTTGAATCATAAGGCGAACGAGTTTAACCTTTGTTAATGAAACCCTAGCATACATAACCCTAATAAAATTTTTGCCGTTCGAGGTTTCGAAACCCCAAATGGTCGGAAATTGGTCGGAAATCCCGACTGATTTCCGACCAATTGATAACCACATGTGCCTTAATAATATCAACACGTTTATCGTGAGTCTGATGAAATATTTCCGACCATATTCCGACCGATCAAAGTATAGGTGGTCGGAAAACAGTCGGAATTACGGATTTTTTTTTTAATAAATTCGTACAATTAATTAATGCATATGGAAAAGTTTCTAAAATTTGTTACTTAAAATTAGATGCATATAAAAAATTTGTTACAAATTTATTCTGAGACCGATGAATAATATGAAATAGCTGAATCGAAATCCTCATTAATTAAAAAAATTCGTACAATTAATTAGTAATGCATATGGAAAAGTTTCTAAAATTTGTTACTTAAAAATAAATGCATATAAAAAATTTGTTACAAATTTATTCTGAGTCCGATGAATAATTTGAAGTAGCTGAATCGGAATCCTCATCAAATTCTCTCTCTCTTCTTCAGAATCCTCAAATAATTCGCCCATACCGGTGAAGTCAACCACAAGGTCAACCTCAAGAGAATGCTCGATTTCACATAAGTTACCAATTGGAGTTTCCTGTAAAGGGTCATGCTCGGAAACACCATATATCATTCATGTTGGTTGTATCGACGTTACTGCAATCCACGGGTCTTGCTTGTTCCTAAACCGGGGGTATCGAATGTAGGAAACCTGGTCCGCTTGTGAAGCAAGAATAAATGAATCGTATTTCCGATGTCGCTTTCCAGAGTGAACATATGTTACACCGAATTTGTCCTGACGTAGACTTTCCACTGGATCATACCAATCGCAATAGAACACAATTCACCTCAAATCAACCATTCCTAGATATTTGACTTCTAATATTTTGCGGAGTACACCGTAGTAGACAAATTCTCCGGATGTAGACGATATATCATAATTGCATGTTGTCCTTGAGCTCCCTTCACGATAAGCCTTAAAAGCATACCCCCGAGTGCAATACATCGGATAAACACTTGGAACAAAAGTAGGGCCACGCACCATCTCAACTAACCACATGGGAAATTTTACCCCGGTAGTAGTCATATGATCAACCTGTACAAAGTGTGGACAATCGTAAACAATATGTGCTAATGTAAGCATGTGAAATTTAGTTAAATTGAGGGAAATCGAGCACTTACGTAATATTGCAACCAATTCGAGAATTCCTTCTGTTTACGGACCGCAAGCTCATCCTCTGTGCAATTTGGAAGCCAATTACGAATTTGGTTAATGTATATCCTGTGAATAAAACAAATACATTATGAAAAATACTATCAAGGATTTTTGGTAATTACTAAACGTATCAAAATCAGGTACGTACCTCTCATATTCCAAAACGTCGTCGCAGTTTGTCAGAATATATATATGCAAATGCCTTTGTTCCTCCTCTGTTAGTCGCCGAGGCCTCCCTTTTCCACTAAGCCTTCCAATTTGTGCAAATAGATTTGGGACATAGACCGGATACGACGGTTTTTCTCCTCCATCATCATGCCGTACAGGTTGTCTACTTTTAGTCTTGACCGAAGATGGAAAGTAGTAGCTCGAAAAGTTGGATGCTTCTTCATTAATGCTTTGTGCAACAATAGAACCCTCGACTCTTGCAAGATTTTTCACCTTCTTCTTTAGGTGGAACATATACCGCTCAAAAGGATACATCCATCGATATTGAACTGGCCCACCAAGTGCTGTTTCCCTAGGGAGATGAATAGGAAGATGTTCCATAACATCAAAAAATGCTGGTGGAAATATTTTCTCGAGGTTACATAGGAGAACCGGTATCTTCTCCTCCAGGTTTCGGATACCCTCTGTTGTAAGTGATCTCGTACATAGATCCCGGAAGAAAGCACCGATCCCTGCATAAATGATAAAAAAATTTTAGCAAAATTTAGATAATATATATATATATATATATATATNGAACACTATGCGTAATCCAGTCGAAGAACTCCTCCTTTGAAGGCTCATCCAAACGGAAAGCGGTGGGCAGTGATTTTCCGTTCGCCATTACATGGAGGTCCTTCCGCGAACAAATATCTGGCAAGTCTAATCTGGCCTTCTGATATATCATGGTTTTTACCCGTTTTTGACCATGATATAAGTCCGTTTTATAGAGTCTTTCTACTATTTTGTAGTGTTTTAGAGTCTTTTACAGGTTTTAGCACGTTTGGAGCATAATTGGAGATATTGGAGCTTTCTGGAGCATTTTGGAGCAAAGCAGAAGTTCGTGTAGCTGAGTACCCGATTTGAAGCCTCAGTATCGATCGATACTGACTAGTATCCGTCGATACTCACTGCAGCAAGACAGGAGTCGCGACTTTTATGAAGAGTTGAAGAATTGCAAAATTGCCCAGAAGACTTTATTATTTACAATTTAGCCCAAAACGTGTTTTACGAGTTTAAGTTAGGTTTTTAAGCCACTTGGGCTATTACGCTTGATTACGCTTTATTCTATTCTGTTTTTTTTTGTTGAGAGCAATTGAAGGAGACAAGTCTAAACTTTGTTCGTCAGAGAGAAGATTTCGAACCTTTGTTTTACTCTGTTCCTATTTTATTTATTGAAGTATTATTCAGTCATGTTGTTTTCTTTAATCTCTATGTCTGAGTAGTTCTCTTTTAGGTTTAGGGTTCTCATAAAAGGATTTCTCTGAATGTTAGATAGATCGATCTATTAGGGCTCAAAATCAATTAAGTTCTTCACCATAGGTTGTTCTCAGTGCTAATTCTAGCTTGATCACCTAGAACTTAGATCTTAGGTTAATCAATTAGACACGAAAATGTGATTGGAAACCTAACAGAACCTAGGGTGAGCAAAATAACTATCCGCAAAGAAATTTGGTTTAGTTGTTTTGTGAACATATCAAACCTGAACTCTAAAGCTGGTTTAGATCCTTAGGATTAGCAAAGAAATTTGGAATTCTAGGACCTAGATTTAGATAATTCTCGTAACGAAAGTTGGTTGATTATAATTTAGTGTTTTGAGTTCAAGAACCGTGCTAAATCTGAATCCTGATAGATTGATTTGTCTGCATTCTCTGATTTCCTGACAGATACCACGAGCCTAGTTTTTCCCATTGAATTTACAACCCACTTGATAATTTTAGTTGTTTTCTGTTTAATCTATTGACTTAACTTAATTCAAATCTTGCAACTATTGAGTGATATCTTGAGTCTTTGAGGTTCGACCCCTAAATTACTGTAACTACTGCTTTAGTACTTTAGGGTATTATATTTGAGCATATCAAATTTTGGCGCCGTTGTCGGGGACTCTTATTTCACCATTAGATTTTTGCTGAGAATTTCGACTAAGTCTGACGGTATCGATCGATACTCGCCTAGTATCGGTCGATTCCCGCCATTTTAGTTTACCTTTTTCGATTTTTGTTACTTACGTCTCTTGACTCTTGTGTTTCAGGTGTATGCCTAATCGTGAAACCAGGAGAAACAAGAGCACACAGTTAACTAATCTGTCCAAAAGGAGCTAGCTGACTTAGAGCGCACGATCAGGAAGCAGAAGAGACAAGCAGAGATGAACAATCAAGTTGTGTTGAATCGTGACGAGGCTGGAGCCTTGAGGGACCAAGATGGTAATCTGTGCAATGAGGCTGGACAGTGACTTGATGGAGAGGGAAACATCATAATCCCTCCACTAGCTGTCGATGAGAATGCTGTGCAGGGTGTGCGCAACAACGAAGTGAATCATGGGAATGCTGTGGTTAATCGTGCCAGGACTCTTGGAGAGTACAACAGACCCGATCAGTTCTACGCCAATCGGTCTGCGATTCGTATTCCCACTTTTTAGAGGAATGACTTTGAGCTGAAGCCTGCATACTACACACTTGTGGGTCAGCACCCTTTTCATGGTCTTTCTCATGAGCATCCCATGGATCACATCGAGAGGTTCGAGGATTTGGTCACTAGCATCAAGTACAATGGAGTGCCCAATGAGTTCCTTTTCTGTAAGCTTTTCCCATACTCTCTTGGTGGGGATGCAACTTACTGGCTGAAGCAGTTGCCTCCAGGATCGCTGACTACTTGGGTAGAGACAAAGAACGCGTTGCTTAACAACTTCTATGATGATGCGAGATCCGAGGAGCTGAGGAACAAGATCTCTCAATTTTCTCAGGGAGCGACAGAGGCTTTTAAAGTCGCTTGGGCAAGGTTCAAATCATACCAGAGAGATTACCCGCATCACAGGTTTACTCAGGTTCAATTGCTGCGTATTTTCTTCAGAGGGATCGATTGGAGGTATCAGATGGCTCTAGATGCTGCGAGCAATGGGAATTTCAACACGAGATATCCCGAGGATGCTTATGTGCTCATTGAGAACTTGGCGTCTAGCAATAGCACCAAGAATGCAGATTTTGAGCGTAAGAGGCTGAATGGGAGCATTGATGGGTCACAGATTTGCTGAGGTGCATGCGAAGCTGGATTCGGTGCATAATTTGTTGATGGGCAAGCAGCAGAAGGCTGTTCACTTTGCTGATGAAGTCGAGAATGTTGATGAGGATGAAGCAGGGGATGTTAATTACATTGGAGGTGCTGGTTTTCAAAATCAGCGATATCAGTACATAAACAACTGAGGCTTCACCAACAATGCTCAGCGAGGAGGATTCAAGTCTGATTTCAAGCCCTCAGGTTTTGGAGCAAATACCTTTGCCCAGAAACCAATGCAGAGCAGCGATTACACGCGTGCCTATGGGAGTTCGTCCTATCAATCTCCACCGCCCAAGACTCAAGAGAGCAGGGTCGAGTCTATGTTCGAACAGCTTCTCGAGGGACATCAGAAGATGACAGTGGATTTTAATGGGAAGATGGATGCCATGTACACAGATCTGAATGCCAAGATGGAAGCTCTTAGCATTCATCAAAAGAGGCTGGAAACTCAAGTGGCTCAGGCCGCATATGCTGTGAAGAGACAGGAAAGTTTTCTTCCAGGGAAAACAGTGAATCCAAGGGAACATGTTCATGCTATCACCTTGAGAAGTGGAAAAGAGGTCAATACAGGAGTGAAGAAGACCTCTACTTGATATGCTCAAATTAATACCCTATAAGTACTAAAGCAGTTGTTGTAGTATATGTAGGGGTCGAACACAAGAACTCCAGATATCACGCAATAGATTATGTAGTTTCTAATTAAGCTAAACCAAAAGATGTAATTGAAAGCAAGTGCGTAAATTAAACAAGTTGTGAATCAATGGGAAAGAAGATAGGCTCAGGGTATTTCTCAGGAATTCAATGAATGTAGATAAACTAACTAACATGATTCAGATTTAGCGCGGTTCTTGAACTCAAATCACTAAAGTATAGCTAACCAACTCTCGTTGCGAAAACTATCTAAGTCTAAATCCTAGAATTCCAAATCTCTTTGCGAATCCTAAAGTCCAAAACCAGCTTTTAGTTCAGGTTTGATTTGTTCACAAAACAACTAAACCAAATCTCTTTGCGAATAGTTATTTTGCAAACCCTAAGTTCTATCAGGTAATTAATCACACTCTCGTGCTAACCAATTATCCTAAGATCTAAGTTCTAGATTCGTCAACCTAGAATTAGCCATGGGAACAACCTAAGGCGAAGAACTAATCCAGATGGTGAATCCTAATCAATCAATTAACCTAACATTAAGAGAAAACCCTTATGAGAACCCTGAACCTAACAAGAGATCTACTCAGACATGGAGATTGAAGCAAGCAACATAATTGAATAGATCATCAAATAAATAGATAGAAGAGAGTAAAACAAGACGTTCAGAATTGTCTCTCTCAGAAATCTCTCTAAAAACCAAAGTAGAACAAAGCGTAATTTAGTCCTCTCTTCAACGTCATAGCCAAAGTGGCTTAAAAACCTAACTTAAACTCATAAAACACGTTTTGGGCTAAATTGTAAATAATAAAGTCTTNCCTAGAATTCCAAATCTCTTTTTGAATCCTAAAGTCTGAACCAGCTTTTAATTCAGGTTTGATTTGTTCACAAAACAACTAAACCAAATCTCTTTGCGAATAGTTATTTTGCTCACCTTAAGTTCTATCAGGTAATTAATCGCACTCTCGTGCCTAACCAATTATCCTAAGATCTAAGTTCTAGATTCGTCAACCTAGAATTAGCCATGGGAACAACCTAAGGCGAAGAACTAATCCAGATGGTGAATCCTAATCAATCAATTAACCTAACATTAAGAGAAAACCCTTATAGGAACCCTGAACCTAACAAGAGATCTACTCAGACATGGAGATTGAAGCAAGCAACATAATTGAATAGATCATCAAATAAATAGATAGAAGAGAGTAAAACAAGAGGTTCAGAATTGTCTCTCTCAGAAATCTCTCTAAAAACCAAAGTAGAACAAAGTGTAATTTAGTCCTCTCTTCAACGTCATAGCCAAAGTGGCTTAAAAACCTAACTTAAACTCATAAAACACGTTTTGGGCTAAATTGTAAATTATAAAGTCTTCTGGGCAATTTTGCAATTCTTCAACTCTTCATTAAAGTCGTGCTTCGTGTTTTGCTGCAATGAGTATCGACCGATACTAGTCAGTATCGATCGACACTGAGGCTACAATTCGGGTACTCAGCTACACGAACTTTTGTTTTGCTCCAAAATGCACCAAAAAGCTCCAATATCTCCAATTATGCTCCAAAGGTGCTAAAACCTGTAAAAGACTCTAAAAGACTCCAAAATAGTAGAAAGACTCTATAAAACGGACTTATATCATGGCCTAAAAGGGGTAAAAACCATGATATATCAACTCCCCCAGACTTAGTCTTTGCTTGCCATCAAGTAAATAGAAAACTAAATCAGAGAAAGAGGTTTGAAAACACGGAGACTCACCTGTTCATGAAACATTGTAATGACCCTTTTCCCAAGCACCCAAATGTCACCTAACTATATCCAAATCTAACCACCATGTACTTCTCCGTAGACATTCGTAGCTTCCCCATACTACACACATTATCTCACAGCATCGTTCAATTAAACCCATCATCGCCAGTTTCATCGCTGTGACTAATACCAAGAACCTTCTAGATTCTTTCCCATACAATATCATGACAAGGAACCACCCAATTTCACACTTTTTGTATCACTTTCTCTCCCCCAGACTTATTTCTTATTTTGTTCTCTTTTTTTTTTTTTTNTGTTTGCCACCGAATCCCTGGTTCTTCCCTCTCAATGTATCAAAGGGTGTAGGCGAATAATGGCATCATAGGAAAATCCTAGCCTCGCTTCCAACCTTTGTGTGATCATTCCTCACCAAGTATAATAATGGGATTGCTGGAAACATTCCTAACCCTCTACTCAGAAGAAAATCATTTCATCTTTTTATGCTCTTTTTTATTAACTTATAATAGGGGAGAGAGATACTATCACTTTTAAACACATGGGTTTCTTTGTTAGATATGAATGAGGAATCAAGCTCTATGGATACTAACCACGTCGATGAAGTGCAGAAATTTGGCTCAGGCTTTGAAGGAACTCTGCTGGAAACATGTGTGTCTTCTAGTTAACTGGTCAGCCTTTGGATTTTTCATTAGTCGATCTAGAGCTGATTCTGTAACTATGGTCACTTAGAAGCAAAGTCAGAACAAAAGAGTCAAGAACACGATCATAATCTCCAACAAAATTTTGACTCAATAAAACAGTTTTTGACACAAAAACGACTGACTCTAAGAAAAACAAACACAATGTCAGCGACTACCTCCCCCAGACTTAAACAACACTGTCTCCAGTGTTATCTAGCCTAAGTTTGGTGAAAGAAACCAAATGAACGAAGTGGAATTGTGAAAAACGAAGAGGTTACCCGAGATGGGGTATGAGTGTCGACCGACACCCAACTTGGTATCGATCGATACCAAGTATTAGTCGACACAGGTGATGCGTTTTCAACGTCTAAAGTCAGATGTAACTCCAAAAATGTGTCAAACGATCCAGGTGTTAAATGGTGGCACTGTTAGATCACTCAAACACAAGTTAGGTGCAACAAAATATCAATGAAGCATAAATCCATAGGTCCAAAAGCATAAGAAAGTGCTGACAAAACGACTCAAAATATCAAAAGAAAAAGAAAAATAAAAGAAAAAGAAAAATAAACGTGATAATCAGATAGAAGAAGGACTAATCCTCCTCAGTGGCATCAGAATCATCGCCAGCAGTGCCAGATGGACCAACGTCAGAGGGCGTGCGCGGGGAACGTGAAGAAACAGGATGATGAGGCGCCATGCAGCTGCAACTGGAAATGGCGGTCCAGATCGTCTGCAGACTCGCGACTACATATCGCTGAAAAGGATCCAGCTCCATCTCAGTTGGCGGAGGAAGAGATAGCGCAGCAGCAGTACATGTAGGCACGCGGCGTGGTTGACCCCCAGCAGGGCCAGAAGCAGGTGGTCGTGCTCTAGTAGCGGATCCTCGACGTCGAGTGACCGGTACAGCCTCCATGTCAGTGGGATCAGGGGCGAAAAGCAACTGAGGAGGGTCACCGCCTATGTCTGTCGGATTGGTGTTGGGGAGCTGAACCAGATAGTCCCCAGCAGAAGTGCTGAAAACCCAACACCTGTGAGGCTTCAGCCAACGCAGGTGCTCCAAGTGCGCCTCGTCCATAAGCTCGCGGGAAGTGATGATCGAGCAACTAGTGGTGCTGATCCCAAGGTGCTGAAAGATGGGAGTGAGAAGACTGCCCACCGCTTCGGTCTTCTGGCGACCTGCAGTCCTAGAAGCCTTGCCGCGTCCTATCAAAGGCTTAACCTTCAGTAACTCCAAGTGGTGTGCAAAAACAGCACCTAGGTTTACCGCGAGGTCCATCTCAGGCCACTCGTAAGCCTCATCGTCGATAATGTCCCCAATCCCAATAGACAGGACAATCAGCTCAGCAACTCGCATTTTGTTCGGCTCCATCTTACATAACAAAGTGTTGCTCAAGATCCTCACAAGACAGCGCAGGACAGGATGGCGCACATCCATCTGTGTGGTTGTCTTGCTGTCGTAGACTCCATGCCCAAAGTGAGACCAGAATGCCTCAATGTCCAAGAACTTGCGAGGAAGCTCACACATAGAGAAATCCCTGTTAAACCCGTAGATGTCGTAGAGCTCATGAAAAGATATCCTGAGGCGCCACGCCGCGAATCAGAAAAGTGAGAATACCCTGCTGTGCTGTCACTGGAGGCTCACCAGTGTAGTAGACGCAAACAGAGGCAAGGAATTGGCGGACCAAGTCAAGGTATAATTCATATTGCCGCGTAGGCATCGTCCCCAATCCGATCTTGCGGATCAGTCCATCAAGCTCCCTATCAAAACCCAGATGCCGCATAGTGTGCGTGTCCACAAACCGAGTGGGGCGCACATCAACCTCTTGCCAGGCGTTATAGAAGATCGAGTCATAATCGTCCCACTCCTCGGAGATAGGACGGTGGGTGCAGGCTCTGCTCTCCGTGATCTCCATGTCTGAGCCTTCGTAATCATCTCTCAAACGGATCCTTGCCTTCTCACTGAGCTTAGGCCAAGGAAACCGCACCGTTGTACGAGGAGGCAACGAGGATGAAGGCGTAGGTGCCTCGGCTAGTGCGTCTCGTAAGTTTCTATCGAATACCACAATGAAGTCTGTAGAATTCGCTGTCCGAACCTTGTAGCGGTTCTCGGTGAGACAAGCAATAACCGTTCCCACTGTCCAAACCCCGTCTTCTAAGAACTCGACTCGAGCGTGCAACATGTATTCTTTCTTAGGCGGGTTGGAGCTGGAGGCGGTATCAGTGCGTGCTCTCTTCTTAGGTGCCATCTGCATCATCAACAAACACAAAACACAGCATAAATCCAACATCTCTCTCAAACACAGCAATTTCGGCCAAGGCAAAGAGTGAGCATCGATCGATACCAATGGGGTATCGATCGATACTCATACAAGTATCGAGCAACCACGAAGAACACAATCCGAAAATTCCAAAACTGCAAACCAATGGTATTTAAGCGCAATGCGGGGTTCGACTAGGCTTAGAACACACTAATCAAGTGATAATCATCCAGCAAAACTAGTTCTAAAAGCCTAAAAGTCAAAAATCCAACCTTGTGTCACGGAATTGAAAAAGTGAAAATTCGTGTTTCATACCTTGATGATCGAGTGAAAGAGTGAGAGAATGTGAAAGAGCACAAAAATCCGAGCAGGATAGACACAAAAATCACTCAAATCCGTGGAGAAACGAAAATTTGGTGATTTGGGGGAAGTGTGTCGGTCGATGAAGCTTATGAGGAGGAAACGAAAAACCGTAGGGTTTATAAGGAAACTTACCTGGGCGGTGGAGTATCGATCGATACCAGTCGGTGTCGATCGATACTGAGGGAAGGGAATGATTTGCTCGCCACACGGAGGTCGGTCCAGAATGTGTACGTTTAATGACTGGTATCGACCGATACCAAGTGGTGTCGATCGATACTAGACCTCTGAACCTGAATTCACGTGACACAACGAAACACAAAACAAAAGTTAGAAAAACAGAAAACACATATGTACAGACTCACCAGTGGGTTGCCTCCCACCAAGCGCTTGTTTAACGTCACGAGCTTGACTTTGCTCAGGTGATTAGTCAGAGCGAGGTTGAGAACTCACTCCCATGCAAGTTCCACAGCTAGACACTTGCAGATTCAGAGTTCTACGCAGCATGCTCTCTATAACCACTTTTCCTTTCTCTTTCATCTCCAGAGTAAGAATGACTCTAGCCTTGGAGAATGGTTTTGAGGTTCCTTTGCACTTCACCTTGTACTCAATCGAGTCCCCATCGCACTTATGTGGGATTAAAGTCATAGAAGGAGCACCTTTTACTCCTTTGCTCTTTCCCTTCGTCTTTGCCTTAGCTGTTTTGACGTCTTTCTTTGTGATGACAGACGGACTATCGAGAACGTTCATGACAGTTGGTACCTTTGAATGTTCTTCCAAAGGATCAGCTACCAACGTCTCTCCTGTGACAACAACGATGCTAGAGACATGCATTGTAGCTACTATAGTAGGAATGGCTTTGTAGTACACCTCCTTGTCAATGTATGAGAACGAGACTCTCTTGTTGGGTGTATCCATAATGGCACCAGCCGTAGCCATAAACGGTCGTCCAAGAATCAGTTGCGTCCTAGATGTTGCACTCATCTCCACAACATGAAATTCAGTAGGAACCAGACAACCTCCCACTTCAACCATCAAATCAGGGATCGTACCGTATGGAAGTGAGGTAATACAGTTCGCGAATGTGAGAGATGTCTTGGGAGATCGAATATCAGCTTGCAATCTCTCTGCAATTTCCCTTGACATGACATTGACGCAAGCCCCCGAGTCAACGATAGACTCTTTGAATTCAACTCCAGAGATAGAGCATGGAACTGAGAATATTCGTGGGTCTTCCCTCTTAATCAGCTGTTTCATTGGAGGTGGTGTACTTCTGGCGTTGATAAAGAGTGCCTTCATCTCTACCTCAGTTTCTCTGCAATTTTCGAAGTAACACGCCAAAGGACGGTTCTCAAAAGGTTCTTCAAAGGATATGGTGTGGGGAATCCTCCTGACCATCTTCTCAAAGGCGAGCAACTTCTCCGCAGAGATAGGGTTCATGAGGTGTCTAGGTGGTATAGTATATGGCACCTTAGGCTTGTAAACCATTTCCTCGATCATATGCGGCTTCTTCTCAAAGCTGGGCTCAGTCTGTGAAGGGTGTCGATCGATACCAGATTGGTGTCGATCGATACAAGGTTTCTGGACCTCGGTCTCCGTACCGGTCAACACAGGGGGGGGTGTCGAGCAATACTCGTGGATTGGAAACGACTCGAGCATGGGTCTGGGCTGGTGTCGATCGACACTGGTTGGTGTCGGTCGATACTCCTTGAATTTCTGAATCCTCCTCGTCGAGATCGACGAAATTTCCTGCAGTTAGGCCAAATTTCACTCCTAGATCGACCTCCTCATCACTTCTTAAGGTGATTGTATTGACGTGTTCATTAGGTGCATGAACCATCTTTCCCTTGACAGCTGCTGTAGTTTGAGCGACCTGAGTTTCCAGCATCTTCTGATGAATGTTGAGAGCTTCGATTTCCCCATTCAGATCTGTGTACAAAGCATCTATCTTCCCATTAAAGTCTAATGTCATCTTCTGCTGTCCCTGAAGAAGATGTTCAAGCATAGATTCAACCTTGCTTTCAGGAGTCTTGGGCGGTGGAGATTGATAGGACGAACTCCCATAGGTCTTTGTGTAATCACTGCTTTGCATTGGTTTCTGAGCAAAGGTATTCGCTCCAAAACCTGAAGGCTTGAAATCAGATTTGAATCCTCCTTGCTGAAAGTTGTTGTTGAAGCTTCGGTTGTTGTTATACTGATTCCTCTGACCCTGAAAACCAGAACCACCAATGTAGTTAACATCTTCTACCTCATCCTCATTGAAAACCTCGACATCATCAGCAAAGTGAACATCCTTCCACTGCTTGCCCATCAACAAATTGTGCACCGAATCCAGCTTCGCATGCACCTCAGCAATCTGTGAACCTTCCATACCACCAGCTAGCTTCCTACGCTCAATTTCAGCGCTCTTGGTGCTATTGCTAGACGCAAAATTCTCAATCAGCCGGTAAGCATCATCAGGATATTTGGTAAAGAAGTTTCCATTGCTCGCAGAGTCCAAAGCCATCTGGTATCTCCAATCAATCCCTCTGAAAAAGAAACTTAGCAACTGAACCATAGTGTACCCATGATGTGGACAATCACTGTGATACGATCAGAATCTCGCCCAAGCAGCCTTGAAAGCCTTAGTCATTCCGTGAGAAAACTGGGAAATCTTGTTCATAAACTCTTCTGATCTCGCATCGTCATAGAAATTATTCAGGAAAGCAGTCTTAGTCTCATCCCACGTAGTCAATGACCCAGCTGGTAATTGCTTGAGCCAATAAGAAGCATCCCCACCAAGAGAGTATGAGAAAAGCTTACAGAACAGGTAGTCGTAGGACAATCCATTGCATTTGATGCTAAAGACCAAGTCCTCGAACTTCTCAATATGATCCATGGGGTGTTCATGAGAAAGACCATGAAAAGTGTGCTGACCCACAAGAGTGTAGTATGCATGCTTCAGCTGAAAGTCGTTTCTCTGAAAGGCAGGAGGACGAATCGCTGATCGATTTGCGTAGAACTGATCAGGTCTGTTGCATTCACCAATTGTTCTACCACGCACAACCGCAACGTTCTCAGCATTCGCTGCCACTGGAGGGGCAATAATGTTTCCATCTCCATCAAGTCGTTGCCCTCTCTCATTGCACAGTTGACCCTCTCGGTCTCTGAAAGCACCAGCCTCATCCTGAATCAAAACCACTGGGTTGTTGTTCATCTCTGCTGGCTTCTTAGCTTTTCTGAGTGTGCATTCCAAATGTGCTAGCTGCTCGTTTGACAAATCAAGTAGCTGAGTGCTCTTGTTTCTTCTGGTTTCTCGAGTAGGCATACACCTGAAACACAAAAGTCAAGAACGTAAGTAACGGAAAAAAAACGCGACGAGTGTCGACCGATACCACTAGGGTGTCGATCGATACTCGACGATTTAGTCTAAATTCTTCACTAAAATCTAATGGCGAAATTGAGTCCCCGACAACGGCGCCAAATTTGATATGCTCAAATTAATACCCTATAAGTACTAAAACAGTTGTTGTAGTATATGTAGGGGTCGAACACAAGAACTCCAGATATCACGCAATAGATTATGTAGTTTCGAATTAAGCTAAACCAAAAGATGTAATTGAAAGCAAGTGCGTAAATTAAACAAGTTGTGAATCAATGGGAAAGAAGATAGGCTCAGGGTATTTCTCAGGAATTCAATGAATGTAGATAAACTAACTAACATGATTCAGATTTAGCGCGGTTCTTGAACTCAAATCACTAAAGTATAGCTAACCAACTCTCGTTGCGAAAACTATCTAAGTCTAAATCCTAGAATTCCAAATCTCTTTGCGAATCCTAAAGT
>PKMM01019394.1:125847-138519 GCA_002933915.1 Eutrema heterophyllum
ACCTACCCTCCTTTCAAGCCAAAATCTTTAGTGTGCGTATGTGAGGCCTAATTTTTCGAGTAAGCTTGGCAAAAAGTGTTGAGTTTAGGGCGACAAGGATAGGATTGCATGTAGATCTAGCCGAACATCAAAGGCTAGACTAGGCTAGGCTCGTGGGAAAGGGAAGTTTTGGGTTTGGTGTGAACGAAAATGTGTGACTAATGGAATTGTGGATAAGAAAGAAGTGGGTTCAAAAGTGAGAAAGTGAAGGTGAAAGGGGAATGCAATATTGTGATTCGGTTAGTGCAAGTTATCAAGAATAGCTCTTAGTGATAGTTATAGCCTCATAGAAACAAAGGAAAAAGCCAAAAATTGGCTAAGGCATCAATTGGTAAATGATGAGGCAAGGCAAAGAAAAAGAAAGAAAGAAGAGCTAAAGAAACAACAAAAAGAAGCACGAAACCACAAGATTCAATGAAGAAGAAGAAATTCCCCAAGTGAGAAAAGGGTAGCTTAGGATGAGGACTTCATGGGTAGATATGCTAGGGTTAGAAACGATTTGGGCATTGGGTAGATGTAAGTCTATCCTTGTATGCATAGATTGCCTTTTACTCTTAGCATTTTGCTAAAGCTTGCTCAATCGTTAAGAGATCCCTTGCATTGGTGAAACCCCGTATATTTGAGATCATCTTAGTCTCAAGACCTTACCCTAGCCAAATGGATTCACTTGCCTTGCATGAGCATGATTCACTTGAAACGATTAATGAATGTTAAAGGATTGGATGACATGAATACTTGTATAGGTTAAGGCTTGAATCTGATTCGTATAGGGAAGGATATGGCTAGCTCTTTTTGAGTAGACTTGTTTGATCGCATCTTAGAGCTAGTAACTTGGACATTGAGTTGAATTCTTTTCATGGTACTTTTGGATTTGAGCTCCCATTTTTAGTTTTCTCCCTTTCTTTACTCTTGTTTGCTTGAGGACAAGCAAAGGTTTAAGTTTGGAGGAGTTGATATACTCATATATTGCATGTTTTAGCATGCATTTCACTTAGAGTTTTGTGTAATTTACATGCGTAATCATGGTCTTGTCTTGCATTTAGGTCTCATTTAGAGATTAGGACATTTTCATTAGGTCTAGTGAGTTCTTGCATGTTTTGGAGTATTTTCTAGGTAATTGGAGGCAATTGGGCATATTTGGAGAGTTGGACCTAAGTGGAGTGCAAAGCCCACCCGAGACGCCGGAAAGATGTGGCTGGACGATAGCCCTCCGATCGGACTCAGCCTTGACGACCTTCAAGAATGTTGTAGAGGGGTGAGTTAGAAGTTCAGGGGAGGTTGAGTCAAGCCATTTGGACGTGTGGTTCGAGAGTTACCACGGGTTTACTAAAGCCGTATCTTCCTGGCCGAGAAACTAACACCTTGCACCGGGTGCATGTTCCGGCTCCATTTCACCTGGAATGAAACTTCGGCCATCAATACCGCCCCAATTACGACCGGCACACTTGCCCGGTACCAGACATCCACTTGACCAGGAGGAATACCGGCCTCCCATACCGGCCCAACTTTGCCCGGCGTGGAAGCTCTCGCCGAAGCCAGCCAAAGTGTCTGAAAGATCAGGCTGGACGAAGGATCTACGCTCAGATTTTGCTTCTGAAGTCTTCATAGCCATTTTAGGTAATTGAGTTATCTGTCTTCTGGAGGTGGTTTCAAGTCGTTCTGATCTGTGGCTTGAGAGATACATCAGATTTAGCAGAGACATGTCTGACTGGCGCCCAAACGAGTTATGCTCAGAGAAGCAAAGCCTCCCATACCGGCCCCAATTTGGCCGGTATCAGAACTTCGACCAGAACTTGACTGGATCAAAACCCGGTTTGTTCCGGGTTGGCCCGGTCCGAACCCAAGGAAAAACACTTTTATATGTCAAAAATCCCATTTTTGGTGGATCGATCTTACTTTTTATCTTTTTTTTTCTCTCTAGAACAAAGACTTGTCTTTTTAGGGTTCTTGGGATTTTTCCCAAGGATCTCTTTGATTTATGCAAGTTTGAGTCTATATCTTTTCATCTTTCTCTAATCTTTCACGTTCCTATTCTCTAATCATGGTTAACATCACCTCTTTCACAAAATTTGGTGTGTTCTTCATGATTAGTGAGTAGTTCTTTTTAGAGCTCATGGATGAGGTAGATTAGGGGAATTTCGTGATAGATCTAGGATGTCTAGGGCTTAGTCTACATCTTCCCTCTCTTATTTAGTGTTCACAATGCTAGATTAAGCTAGAGATAGTTAATCTAGATCTTAGAGAATTTCATGCACACAAGGTGTTCGATAAATTCCCTAAAGAACTAAATAATATATTTTGCTTGCTTAGCCTATGAGAGTAGTTGTCTAAGGAGCATTAGGGCCATTGGAACCTATGATTAAAGCTTGTTAATCATCTTATCACAAACCAGAGTTTGATCTTGATTTGGTGATTAACAAAGTGATTAAGATCATGAGAGTGGCTTAATCTTGTTTATGTGTTCTAGGCTAAGGGAATTGCTTGTTTGTGTGAAATGGTGGATTTGAGCAACACCGAAGAAGTGCATTACATTGGGAACAATGGTGGCTATCAACGAGGTTTCAACAACACCCATGGCAACCAAGGTCAAGCCCCTCTTAATCACCAACAAAGCTATGCTCCCAAAAACAACTTCCAACCAAACCAAGGTGGTTATCAGCAAATCTTTGTCCCACAATCTCAAGGCACTAACTCCATGCCTCAAGACCTTGATGTGAAAAATGTTCTTCAACAACTTTTCCAAGGCCAAGCAAGTGGAGCATTGGATATAAGCAAGAAGATGGAGGAAATAAATACCAAGGTAGCTTGCTCATACAATGATCTCCACAAGAAGCTTGAGGCATTGAGTTCCAAAGTACAAGAAATGGAGACCAATGGAAACAATGGAGACAAAGTACAACAAAGCTCTTCAAATGGGAAAGCAAAGGAGTATTGCAATGCCATCTTCTCAAAGGAGCCACGTCCCATTGAAGATCATGAAGCCGCCACTAATAAGATTGAGCTTCTACTCTATGGATCTCAAGCTCCCTTGAAACTCAATGAGGACATTGAGGAACGAGGTGGGGGAGTGACCCTTGAGAAGAATGAGAACGTGACCTTGGTTGAATGCAAAGACTCACCAAGCTCAACTAGGATCGAGCCTAAGTCTCTCCCCAAGCTTGGTAATCCCAGTAAATTCTCTATAGCTTGCTCTCTTAGAGATTTGGAGATTGAGGATGCTTTGTGTGATTCCGGGTCAAGTGTGAACGTCATGTCCCATGAGATGCTTAAGAATCTTGGTATAAGAACCCTCGCCTATCATCCATCACCTATCACCTTTGGAGATGCTTCTTCAAGGAAGCCACTTGGTCTCCTCAAAGACTATCCACTCAAGGTTGGGAATTGCATAGTCCCAACGGACTTTGTGGTCATGGAGATGAGAAAAACCAACAAGCTCCCTCTTCTCCTTGGAACCCCGTTCCTACTCACTACCGGTGCTAGAATGGACTTCAAAGAGCAAAGGGTAGTTCTCTTGAATGTGGATGATAAGGTGTTCTACCAAATGAGGACTTCTTCTAATAAGCTTTGTGGTACAATCACCATGAAGGATAATGAGTTTTGTGAGGAAGAAGTTAGGTATATGGGTAGTTGTATGATGGTTGAAGAAGCTCCACCCCCAATGGTCTATGAAGAGGAAAAGAAGTCTCTTGAGAGTAAAGATTTGGGTTATGGTAATGACAAGGATGCTTCGGAAGTTGACATGATCACTTTCTTGGAACCACTTCCTCCCACCACAATGGAGAATGACGTTGAGGGTAGTAAGGGTGCAAAGAAAAAGGCAAAGGCCAAGGCTAAAACGGGAACGGGATCAAGCACGCTTCATGGGTTTAGGTCCGAGCAAAGCCAACCTTCTATGATGACTCTCACTCCTTGGAAGCACAATGATGGAGTGAATGAGTACAAGATCAAGTGCAAAGGTCAATCCAAGCCCTTTGCCTCGGTCAAAGCAATCCTCACCCCCGAGCTCAAAGAAAAAGGGCAAGACGGTCTTGAGTAAGTCATGGGCAAGGTGCTCAAGCTCGATCTCAAGGATCCACCATGGAGTGCTCACACTCCTCTCTCACCCGCCTAAAAGGGTAACAAAAGTCAAACTTAGTGACTCTAAACAAAGTGCTCTTGGGAGACACCCCAAGCTTATCATTGTACATACTTTCTTTTCATGTCTTTCTATGCTTTCATGTTCTTTTTGATCTTTTGTTGGGTGGTTGCAAGGTTCTTGATGGTAGCGAAGTGGTGTAGATGTCGACAGATCTTCATTCATCTTCATTCATCTAGTCTCACTGCTCATTTGTAAGTAACTCTTTCCTTTTGAGTCTCTTTGCATTTTTATCTTTCGTTTTTGGCATCTCTCTTGATCTTCTTTCACACCAAGACGTTGTGATTTATGTTTGGGGGAGGGACCGGTGTCTAATCATGTGTTTTGTGATCTTATTTTGTCTTTTGCATCTTGAGTCTCATGCATATCATGCATTTTCAATAATTTTGAAACTTTTTTGAACTTTTGTGCATTTCATATCTAGGATTGAGTCTAGATGCATAGCATATTAGGTAGCGTTGCATGAGCATTAGGAGCAATGATAGATTTATCCTTGTAAAGTATCATATTTAGAGCTTGATTCAATGCCCTTGTTGCTTGTTGTTTGATGCTTTTGATCTCGTGTTGAAATCAAGGATGAACCATATTTCGATCTTGCGTTTCATTACTAGGGTCTTAGCTAAAGCAAGTCTTGATTTGATTTCAATCCTACCTAAGTGAAAACCATAATTTTGACATTGAAATTATAACGCTTGTGTATTGCATAGTGAATTCATGGTTACCATATACATACTTGGGCTCTCTTATCCTTTTCACCACTCTTTTGCTAATCCAAGTAGCCGATTCCCATCATTGGAACGGTTTACCATACCTTTAACCTACCCTCCTTTCAAGCCAAAATCTTTAGTGTGCGTATGTGAGGCCTAATTTTTCGAGTAAGCTTGGCAAAAAGTGTTGAGTTTATGGCGACAAGGATAGGATTGCATGTAGATCTAGCCGAACATCAAAGGCTATACTAGGCTAGGCTCGTGGGAAAGGGAAGTTTTGGGTTTGGTGTGAACGAAAATGTGTGACTAATGGAATTGTGGATAAGAAGGAAGTGGGTTCAAAAGGGAGAAAGTGAAGGTGAAAGGGGAATGCAATATTGTGATGTGGTTAGTGCAAGTTATCAAGAATAGCTCTTAGTGATAGTTATAGCCTCATAGAAACAAAGGAAAAAGCCAAAAATTGGCTAAGGCATCAATTGGTAAATGATGAGGCAAGGCAAAGAAAAAGAAAGAAAGAAGAGCTAAAGAAACAACAAAAAGAAGCACGAAACCACAAGATTCAATGAAGAAGAAGAAATTCCCCAAGTGAGAAAAGATGAAGTGGAAGAAGAAGTTCATGTATGGGGCATGAAGGCAAAAAGGCCAAGTGAGAAAAGGGTAGCTTAGGATGAGGACTTCATGGGTAGATATGCTAGGGTTAGAAACGATTTGGGCATTGGGTAGATGTAAGTCTATCCTTGTATGCATAGATTGCCTTTTACTCTTAGCATTTTGCTAAAGCTTGCTCAATCGTTAAGAGATCCCTTGCATTGGTGAAACCCCGTATATTTGAGATCATCTTAGTCTCAAGACCTTACCCTAGCCAAATGGATTCACTTGCCTTGCATGAGCATGATTCACTTGAAACGATTAATGAATGTTAAAGGATTGGATGACATGAATACTTGTATAGGTTAAGGCTTGAATCTGATTCGTATAGGGAAGGATATGGCTAGCTCTTTTTGAGTAGACTTGTTTGATCGCATCTTAGAGCTAGTAACTTGGACATTGAGTTGAATTCTTTTCATGGTACTTTTGGATTTGAGCTCCCATTTTTAGTTTTCTCCCTTTCTTTACTCTTGTTTGCTTGAGGACAAGCAAAGGTTTAAGTTTGGAGGAGTTGATATACTCATATATTGCATGTTTTAGCATGCATTTCACTTAGAGTTTTGTGTAATTTACATGCGTAATCATGGTCTTGTCTTGCATTTAGGTCTCATTTAGAGATTAGGACATTTTCATTAGGTCTAGTGAGTTCTTGCATGTTTTGGAGTATTTTCTAGGTAATTGGAGGCAATTGGGCATATTTGGAGAGTTGGACCTAAGTGGAGTGCAAAGCCCACCCGAGACGCCGGAAAGATGTGGCTGGACGATAGCCCTCCGATCGGACTCAGCCTTGACGACCTTCAAGAATGTTGTAGAGGGGTGAGTTAGAAGTTCAGGGGAGGTTGAGTCAAGCCATTTGGACGTGTGGTTCGAGAGTTACCACGGGTTTACTAAAGCCGTATCTTCCTGGCCGAGAAACTAACACCTTGCACCGGGTGCATGTTCCGGCTCCATTTCACCTGGAATGAAACTTCGGCCATCAATACCGCCCCAATTACGACCGGCACACTTGCCCGGTACCAGACATCCACTTGACCAGGAGGAATACCGGCCTCCCATACCGGCCCAACTTTGCCCGGCGTGGAAGCTCTCGCCGAAGCCAGCCAAAGTGTCTGAAAGATCAGGCTGGACGAAGGATCTACGCTCAGATTTTGCTTCTGAAGTCTTCATAGCCATTTTAGGTAATTGAGTTATCTGTCTTCTGGAGGTGGTTTCAAGTCGTTCTGATCTGTGGCTTGAGAGATACATCAGATTTAGCAGAGACATGTCTGACTGGCGCCCAAACGAGTTATGCTCAGAGAAGCAAAGCCTCCCATACCGGCCCCAATTTGGCCGGTATCAGAACTTCGACCAGAACTTGACTGGATCAAAACCCGGTTTGTTCCGGGTTGGCCCGGTCCGAACCCAAGGAAAAACACTTTTATATGTCAAAAATCCCATTTTTGGTGGATCGATCTTACTTTTTATCTTTTTTTTTCTCTCTAGAACAAAGACTTGTCTTTTTAGGGTTCTTGGGATTTTTCCCAAGGATCTCTTTGATTTATGCAAGTTTGAGTCTATATCTTTTCATCTTTCTCTAATCTTTCACGTTCCTATTCTCTAATCATGATTAACATCACCTCTTTCACAAAATTTTGTGTGTTCTTTATGATTAGTGAGTAGTTCTTTTTAGAGCTCATGGATGAGGTAGATTAGGGGAATTTCGTGATAGATCTAGGATGTCTAGGGCTTAGTCTACATCTTCCCTCACTTATTTAGTGTTCACAATGCTATATTAAGCTAGAGATAGTTAATCTAGATCTTAGAGAATTTCATGCACACAAGGTGTTCGATGAAATTCCCTAAAGAACTAAATAATAGATTTTGCTTGCTTAGCCTATGAGAGTAGTTGTCTAAGGAGCATTAGGGCCATTGGAACCTATGATTAAAGCTTGTTAATCATCTTACCACAAACCAGAGTTTGATCTTGATTTGGTGATTAACAAAGTGATTAAGATCATGAGAGTGGCTTAATCTTGTTATGTGTTCTAGGCTAAGGGAATTGCTTGTTTGTGTGAAATGACATCTAGATAGATCATGGAAGGATCCGAAATCAATAACCTCATCCAAGAGCTTGCTTTTATTATCTTGTCAATCTCGTTTCTAGTATTTGTTTACTTGTGTTCTTGCTTTCGATTTAAGTCATTTAGGTTGTTAGAAACAAACCCTCACTTTATTAGCTTAACTTAAAAGGTTGTATACATTCTTGGTGCATTGAAAGTCATACCCATTGGATTGACCCTCATATGCTACTTTGGCATTTTGAGTAATTGATCTCAAGACTTGCAAAAGTCTACTATCAAGTCTCATTTGCATTGCATTGCATTTTAGATGTCCTAGGTTGTTTTGTGTTAATTAGGGTGCTTAGGAGTGATTTGGAACAAATGGGAGTGCATGAAACTTGAAGAAAATGGAGGATACGTTTTTTGGTGCAAAACAAGTGAAATGCCAAAGCAGAGCCAGTCCAAAGTACCAGAAAGATCGGCTCAGACGAAGACCTTGCGCTCAGATTCAGCCTTGGAACACTTGCTGAAACATTTTAGGGAATTGAGTCATCTTTCCAACGGAGGTTGTTTCATCACGTTCTGAGCCTTATTGCGGAAGTAATCGTCATTTCACTGAGCACATGTCTAGTCTGGCGAGCAAAAGAAGAAAGTGGAGAAACAAGACCAGATCGATCCCAAACAACGCACACTTCACAGATCGACCTACACTTCCAGATCGATCGATCTCAAGTTTTTTGGATCGATCGATCCCTTATGATCGATCGATCTCCTGCTTTGACCAATTTCTGGGCCGAAACCATCCAAAGTGCTTTAAAGATTGACTCATATGAAGGGTTTCAATTTGGATTTACCTTCCAAGATCTTCTTAAGAGTTGTAGATAATTGAGTTAGATTTCCAATGCAAGTGGTTTTAAGTCATTCCGATCTGTGGTTCAAGATTGATGACGAATTTAGTGAAGACGTATCAAACCAAAAACTAGTCTCTTGAAACAGTGTAAAAACATCTTTTTCTCTACTTTACCTAATTTTTGGTGACTTTGGACGACAAAAACTCTATAATTATTGGTCTTTGGACCAGATCTATGTACTTTTTATCACTTTTAACAAAAACTCTTGAGAGAAAACCTTGTTCTTCTCTTGAAGATTTCCAATCCTTTGAAGATCTAGAGAAGTTTTCTTGAATTTTCTTCTACTTTCTTTCTTATCTTGATTATGTCTTTCTTTTGTACGGTTTATTTTTGCGATTTAGTCATGTGTGAGTAGTTCTTTTAGGATTCTTGGGTAAGTTAGATTATGGTGATTCTAGGTTTTTTCTTGATGTTGAAGAGCTAGATTACTTGAAATCCTTTCTCATTAAGTGTTCTTAATGCTAGATTAGCCTTGACAAAGTTGATCTAGAACCTAGGGAATCCAGTCACCCGAAAGGTGTTCTTACGAGATTCTTGTACGAACTTAGTGAGTGCTTTTCATATCTTAGCCAACGAAAAAATTGATGTCTAAGGTGAATTGTGGTTAATTAGACTTGTGTTTATTGCTTGTTAGTCATAGAATCGCGAACGGAAGTTTATGACGGTTGATGACTAAGAAAATGGTTAATACCATGGACGTGGATTAATCTTTAGTAGTGTTCTAAGGCCTAAGGAGATATTTAGTCAAATGTTTGAGCATCATGAGTATATTAAAGAATCACCCGAGTCGATTACTTTACCCGAGAATTCGTTTGTTTAAATTTGCTAAATAACGGTTAAGTTTGTCTCATTGTTCGTTTGGGTTTGCTAAACTACTCGTTTATTTCTCTGTTTTGTATGTTTCAAATTGTCCGATAAAAACCAAAACCCGATATTTGCTTAGATTAGATAGAGTCTAGTATTCTTAGTGCGTCATTCTTATTTCCTTGTGGATTCGATCCCAAAGTGCTGCAATGACATGCCGTCATGATTGTGGTATTATGCACGTTGAGGGTAATTGACGTGCCGAGCCTAAAATACTCGCACTATCAATTTGGCGCCGTTGCCGGGGAAATTAGCAATAGCCATTAGGATTTGGATGCTATTTGAGTCTAAGTTTTTATTTTCTTGTTATCTAATTGTTTGCTTGTTGATTCTCTTTCTTGAAGGTGTATGAACTTGAGAACTGGAAAACACTTAAATCTGCTTCCTCTAGTTTCCGACATTAGAAGGTTCGAAAGAGAAAATTTACGAGCAAGACGGGGAAGAGAAAGAGCTTATCAACCAAATCTATTTGAGATGGGTGATATATTATGCTTTTTACCCCTTCTTGACCATGATATATGTCTTGTTTTTAGAGTGTTTCTAGTGTTTTTGTAGTCTTTTAGTGTCTTTTCAGGTTTTAGGCACGTTTGGAGCATAATTGGAGATATTGAAGCATTCTGGAGCTTTTTGGAGCAAAGCAGAGATCGTGTAGCTGGGACAGCCGATTTGAAGCCCTTGTATCGACCGACACCACCTGGTGTCGATCGATACTGACACCCTGAAGGAAGGAACGTGACTCACTGCCCGTGTATCGATCGATACCACTTATGGTGTCGGTCGATACCGTCGTCCATGGAAAAGGAAACGCGACTTTTTACAAATCTGAAGAATCTGCACCTTGCCCCAAAAGTCTTTATTATTTACAAGAAGCCCCAAAAACGTGTTTTAGCATTATAATTAGGTTTTTCAGCCACTTTTAGAAGCTAAGCTTTATTCTATTCTGTTTTCTGTGAGAGAGCTTTTGAAGGAGACAAGTCAGAACTCTGTTCATCCGAGAGAAGATTTCGACCCCTTGTTTTACTCTCTTCTATTTATTTGATTTGATGATCTATTCAATCATGTTACTTGTTTCAATCTCCATGTCTGAGTAGATCCACTTTTAGGTTAAGGGTTTTCTCATAAAGGATTTCATTGAGTGCTGGTAATTGATTAGTTATGATTCATAATCTGAATTAGTTCTTCACCATAGGTTGTTCTCAAAGCTAATTCTAGGTTGACGAATCTGGAACTTAGATATTAGGTTAATCGATTAGGCACGACAATGCAATTGATAATCTGACAGAACTTAGGGTGAGCAAAATAGCTATCCGCAAAGAGATTTGGTTTAGTTGTTTTGTGAACATATCAAACCTGAACTTTAAAGCTGCTTTAGATCTTTAGGATTTGCAAAGAGATTTGGGATTCTGGGATTTAGACTTAGATAATTCTCGCAACGACAGTTGGTTAATTATAGCTTAGTGATTTGAGTTCAAGAACCGTGCATAACCTGAATCATGACTGATTGGTTATCTGCATTCTCTGATTTTCCGAGAAATACCCTGAACCTATCTTTCCTCCATTGAATTTACAACTCTCTTAATTTCGTTTATTTTCTGTTAAATTGAATTGCTTAGCGTAATTCAAATCTAATTGGTCTATTGAGTGATTTTTTGAGTCTTTGTGGTTTGACCCCTAATATACTGCAACTACAGCTGTTAGTACTTTTAGGGTATTAATTTTGAGCTTATCAAAATTTGGCGCCGTTACCGGGGACTCTAAAATTCGCCATTAGATTTTAACTTAGAGTTTCGACTAAGTTCGTCGGTATCGATCGATACTACCCAGTGTCGGTCGATACTCGTCGTGTTGTTTTTAAATTTTGGTTACTTACGTGCTTTTGACTCTTGTTTTCCAGGTGTATGCATAATCACCAAACCAGGAGAAACAAGAGCACTCAGCTAGTTAATCTTTCCAAAGAGGAGCTAGCAAACTTGGAACGCACAATCAGAAAAGCAAAGAAGCCAGCAGAGATGAACAACCCATTGGTTTTGATTCGTGATGAGGCTGGTACTTTCAGAGACCGAGAGTGTCATTTGTGCAATGAGCGAGGGCAACATCTTGACGAAGAAGGAAACGTCATTGCCCCTGAAGTTGTTGATAAGGCTGTCGCGCAAGTTGGGCGCGAGAATCTCGCGAATAATGTGGTTGCTCGAGAAAGGACGATTGGTGAGTACAACAGGCCAGATCAGTTCTACGCCTATCGATCAGCAATTCGCACTCCCACTTTTCAGAGGAATGACTTTGAGCTGAAACCTGTATACTACACTCTTGTGGGTCAACATCCTTTTCATGGTCTTCCTCATGAGCACCCCATGGATCATATTGAGAGGTTTGAGGACTTGGTCACTAGCATCAAGTACATTGGAGTGTCCAATGATTACCCCTTCTGTAAGTTTTTCCCATATTCTCTTGGTGGTGATGCAGCTTATTGGCTTAAGCAGTTGCCGCCTGGATCAATGACTACTTGGGAGGAAACTAAGAATGCCTTCATGAATAATTTTTATGATGATGCGAGATCCGTAGAGCTCAGGAACAAGATCTCCCAGTTTTCTCAAGGACCAACTGAGGCGTTTAAGGCTGCTTGGATCAGATTCAAGTCATATCAAAGGGATTGTCCACATCATGGGTTCACTAAGGTTCAGTTGCTGGGTATCTTCTTCAGAGGGATTGATGATATATCATGGTTTTTACCCCTTTTAGGCCATGATATAGGTCCGTTTTATAGAGTCTTTCTACTATTTTGTAGTGTTTTAGAGTCTTTTACAGGTTTTAGCATGTTTGGAGCATAATTGGAGATATTGGAGCTTTTTGGTGCACTTTGGAGCAAAACAGAAGTTCGTGTGCTGAATACCCGATTTGGAGCTTCGGTGTCGATCGACACTGCCCAGTATCGATCGACACCCATTGCAGCATGACACGATTTGCGACTTTTATGAAGAGTTGAAGAATTGCAAAATTGCCCAGAAGACTTTGTTATTTACAATTAAACCCAAAACGTGTTTTAGGAGTTTAATTAGGTTTTTTAGCCACTTTGGAAAACAGACTTGATTACGCTTTGTTCTACTTTGGTTTTGGAGAGATTTCTGAGAGAGACAACTCTGAATCTCCTTTTACTCTTTTCTATTCTATTTTATTTGATGATCTATTCAATCATGTTGTTGATTTCAATCTCCATGTCTGAGTAGATCCACTGTTAGGTTCAGGGTTCTCATAAGAGTTTTCTCTGAATGTTAGGTTAATTGATTGATTAGGATTCACCATCTGAATTTAGTTCTTTGCCTTAGGTTGTT
>PKMM01019394.1:142009-157631 GCA_002933915.1 Eutrema heterophyllum
GTCGGTAAATTTACCGACTGTTTCGCTACTGATTTCCGTCTGATTTGCGACTATTTTCAAACAGTCGCAAATCAGTAGGTATTTAGTGACTAAAAATTTCAGTCGTTAATTAGTAGCAGTTTTACGACTGATTAGTGACTGAATTGTAGTCGGAAACATGCAGTAGCTAATCAGTAGTAATTTTAACGACTGATTTGCTACTGAATTCGGTGGGTCGTAGAACAGTAGCAAATCAGTAGCAAAAAGTAGTTATAAATCACTTGGTTAATATAACAATATACACTATTTTTCTCTCAAATTCTTTGTTACTTCTTCAAGAACATACAACCTGAAAAGTCGAGAATTGAGGTTGTGAGATTCTGCTCTCACAGTATAGTGTTTACGATTCACGTTTGAAACATATTTTTCTCTTTGTGAATTACAAAAAAATATAAATTTTTAAATCAGATATATTCAATTGTTAAATTTTAAAACTCCAATTCCCAAATCAAAAATTATGACCTATTAATCTTAGATTTTAGATTTAAACATCAAAATTAACTAAAAAACTATATTATACCAAATGAAAGCTTCTAATTGGTTACACCTAAGTCACAAGGATTACTCTTTAATTTTAATGAACACCGTTAGATCATATTAAATCCAACGGACGTAATCCTCCGATACACAAACCATTTTCCCAGCGTCGATCTTCTCGTCAATCCATTCCCCTTTCTCTCGTGTCTAGGGTTCTTGAGACCCGGTTTCTGTTCTTCGATCGATTTCTTCTCCACCTTCGATTTTCTCATCAATTTCTCCACCATATGATCTTTTCTCACTCAGATTACAAATGCATCTTCAGATCTATAGCCGTAACTGAAACAATTTCTCGTGCTTCACTGTTTGTTCATCTGGACGATGTCGTTGACGGAGCTAGACGACGGACTGGTACGCAGGATGGCTATCGGAGCAGTCTTCTCTGATTTCGTACGAACTAGTTTTCTCTTTTCGTTCTCCTATGATTTCTTATTACTCTGATTAACTTTGCCAAAATCCAGTTTTTGAGATTAATCCGTCGAATTTCGTTGTTGGATTTCCAGGGAGGAAAGATACGTTCGGTCGGTTTTCATAGGACTGATGATCTACTGGTTACATCCAGCGAGGATGATTCACTTCGCCTCTTCGATATCGCCAACGCCAAGTCCGTTTCTTCCTCCCTTTTTAGGTTTTTCTACTTAGCCCATAGAGAAACTAAGTTACTTAGGAAATCGAGAAGGAAGTTTCGGATAAATCTGATATGGATATGATTTCATAGATTAGTTGAATTTCCTTGGAAGAATAATTTGTATGCAGAAGGCTGTGACAAATCAGTTTCATCTGAAAGTTTGTTTCGATGTTTGTTTTGACGTAGACAGCTCAAGATTACATACCATAAGAAAAATGGCACTGATCGTGTATGCTTTACCCATCATCCCATCTCTCTTATTTGCTCTTCTCTATACAATTTGGAGTCCACCGGAGGTGAGTCGTCCTTTTCTCCTGCTTGAGATTTGGATAATCAATAATGGTGGACAAAACACTTACTTGAATACTTTTTCTTGTACCAGAATCCTTGAGATATCTCTCAATGTATGATAACCGGATCCTTCGCTACTTCAAAGGGCACAAAGACAGGTATGATAATAACACCTTTGAAATTGGGTATATTTCTGACCTGCTTACACTAGTATATATGTACGTTGATGGAAAATATTCTTCTGCTTCAGGGTTGTTTCGCTTTGTATGTTGCCTATAAATGATAGCTTCATGTCTGGTTCTCTTGACCGAAGTGTCAGACTCTGGGATCTTCGTGTCAATGTCTGCCAGGTTGGTTTCCAGTTTCATCCATATGGAATATGTCTGAATATATGCTAGAGTTTTAATTGGGAAAGTTCTCTTTTTTTCCTTTTATTCAAACCCTTGAAATTTCAACTTGAAAGTTAACTTAATGAAGATGCTGGAACCATGAAACATTTAGAACCAAAGTTTTCACGATTTAGGCTCTCTTCCTTAATAGCCTCTCTATGAATGCCTGGGTTTCATGATTTATGCTTACCTTTTTTAGTTTATAGGGAATTCTACATTTACGTGGTAGACCTGCAGTAGCGTATGACCAACAAGGACTGGTGTTTGCAATTGCAATGGAAGGAGGTGCTGTTAAATTATTTGATTCCCGGTGTTATGACAAGGTTAGCTACTCACTGTAGCATATAGTTATAGGAATATTGGATTTGGAAGTTTGATTATGACTTGTTGTACTGCAACAGTTTATTATTTTCCTTTACTACTTGTTGATATTCATTGCACAAGAAGTTTATTGTTGATGAGTATGACTAGAAAAGTGGGCAATGTAACTAAAATTGATGTCATACAGAGTTCATTGTAGTTTGTGAATGCATTTCCGATAAGCTAGTATAGTAGAATTGTCATACATAACTTGTGTGGACTGTTGAAACAGATGAAAATTGGGATTTTGGTTTGATTCTAGCTCTGCTGCATGCAATTGGGAATTTTGTGTAGCACTAGGTTAAGCTTATTTGGTTGTATTTCAAGAATGTTCAGAGATCATGTTGATGTTGATTGCTTGAAGAACAGTTTCTCCTTTTGATCCAATGGCAAAGCAAATGTTTGATTGCAGATTGAGAAACACTCTGAATAGCTTACATTGTTCACGAAATTTTCATTGTAGTTTGTGATTGAATTTTCAGTAAGCTAACTGCTTTTCATTGTAGTTTATGAATTCCCGATAAGCTAGTATACGGTTTAAGATCCTTTTAGTATAGTAGAATGAAATGAAATGATATGTTTCTGTGAACTAGATTCCATGGCTGATTCTGTGATTGTCGCTCAATAACAATGATATATTTCTGTGTCTTTGTAGGTTTGGTTATGACAAATCATCTCTAACCCGGAAGATTACAAAGTGTTTCACCAACAAGTTTGATGGCCCCTACTATAGTTGGTCGAGTGTGCCTAGAGAAAGACAAGAACGGTACTTCGTTGAATTCGCGGTAAGAATCTCTCTGCTGTAACACCAAATTTCTCTGTTTTTCTTGTATTTGCTTTAACACTTATCTTTCTCTGTTGTTTTGTAGAAAAAACACAGATGGGATCCATCTTTAACAGGTTTGGTTCAAGAGCATTTCGAGTCTATAATTCAACTTCGCTTGAAAGACATGGTGAGCACTGCGAGATGTAATGACGAGCAACCGAAATGGATCAATGATAAGCTCTGGGCAGACATGAAAAAACATTGGAGCACTGAAGAACAAAAATCAAAGAGTGCAACAACCTCAGCAGCTCGGATGTCTGATCGTAAAGGTCTCGGTCCTCACAAACACACCTCTGGACAGAAGTCTTACCGACAAATCAAACAAGAAATGGTAAGTCAGTTTTAACACTTACTTGGTGCTTGAATCTGTGATATATGGTTTTATGTTCTTAATGCTTTATATTTACTCTAACTAAGTTTGCTGATATACTGATTCACCTTATCCTTTTCCCATTTCAGGTTGTTGAATTGGGGAGACCAGTGAGCTTCGGTGAGGTGTTCATCAGGGCTCATACCAAGAAAGATGGGACCTTGCCCAAGACACTTCTTCTGCTTCTGCTAATCCCTAAGACACTTGTTCCTTTTGTCTAAAACTTGTTCCTTTTGAAACATGTCTGAAACATGTTTAAAATATGAATTATGTTGTGTTTAAAAACTTGTTCCTAAGTTTTTAAATTTGTTTTCACTTTTCGATTGATTTAAATTTGTTTTTTCTTTTCTTTATAGCTTCAACATTGAATTAAAATCAATAAACCGATTAGTTACTAAACAACATTAAGAAATTGATAATTAGTAGTAGGTATTCAGTAGCAAATTAGTAGTAACAACAAAAACAAACCAGTCGTAAAACAGTAGTTAAACTTTGCCAAAAACAACTAAATCGATGATCAGTTTAGTCGTAAATTAGTAGCTCAAGTCATAGGTAATCAGTCGCAATTTAGTATATACCGACTGAACTTTTAGTAGCAAAATTCAGTCACTATTCAGTCGCTAATCAGTCATAAATCAGTAGCAATTTTGCTACTGATTTATTTAGCGACGAGACCTTTAACTACGACACATATCAGTCGCTAATCAGTCGTAAAACTCTGTTTTGCTACTGATTTCCTACTGTTTTTGCAGTAGTTAAAAGACTGTTTCCTTGTAGTGTAATGAAAATACCTAGTACTCTAATTTAGACCAAAACACTAAGAAATCTATGGGAAATACATGCATGGGACCAAAAACACTAACATAAATGCATGCTAGAACATGTAAAGTATGAGTATATTAGGGACAGTGTTGTTCAAGTCTGGGGGAGGTAGTTGCTGACAATGTTTTTGTTTTTCTTAGAGTCAGTCGTTTTTGAGTCAAAAATCGTTTTCGTGAGTCAAAACCTATTGGGGATTATGATCCAGTTCTTGAATCTATTGTTCTGATTTTGCTTTTGAGTGACTAGTGTTACAGAGTCAGTTCTGGATCGGACTAATGAAAAATCCAACGGCTGAGCAGTTAACTAGAAAACGCCCGTGTTTCCAGCAAAGTTCTTCTAAAGCCTGAGCCAAATTTTTGCACTTCATCGATGTGGTTGATGTCCATAGAGATTGATTCCTCATTCATATCTGACAAAGGAACCCATGTGTTTAAAGTAATGGTATCTCTGTCCCCTGTTATAAGTTAATAAATAAGAGCATAAAAGATGAAATGATTTTCTTCTGAGTAGAGGGCTAGGAAAATTTCCAGCGATCCCATTATTCTACTTGTGAAGGAATGATCACACAAAGGTTGGAAGCGAGGTTCGGAAAATTTCCCGTGATACCACTATTCGCCTACGCCTTTGATACATATAGAGGGAAGAACCGGGGATTCGGTGGCAAACACCATCAATACTCGCGTTTCGGACCTTAATGTGTATATGCGGATCTAAAAACAAAAAGAAAAGAACATGATGAGAAACAAGTCTGGGGGAGAGAAAACAATACCAAAAGTGTGAAAATCAGCTAGTTCTTTTGTCATGATATGGGAACGAATCTAGAAAGTTCTTGGTGTTGGGTACAGCGATGAAACTGGCGATGAAGGCTTGGATGTGTGGAGTCTGGGAAGCTGCGAATGTCTACGGAGAAGTACATGGTGGTTAGATTTGGAATTGGTTAGGTGATATCTGGAGAGCTAGGGAAAAGGGTCATTGCGATGTTTCAAGAACAGGTGAGTCTCCGTGTTTTCAAACCTCTTTCTCTTGTTTAGCTTTCTGTTTGCTTGAGGGCAAGCAAAGGCTAAGTCTGGGGAAGTTGATATATCATGGTTTGTACCCCTTCTTGACCATGATATAAGTCTTGTTTTTAGAGTCTTTCTAGTGTTTTTGTAGTCTTTTAGTGTCTTTTCAGGTTTTAGGCACGTTTGGAGCATAATTGGAGATATTGAAACATTCTGGAGCTTTTTGGAGAAAAGCAGAGATCGTGTAGCTGGGACAACCGATTTGAAGCCCTTGTATCGACCGACACCACCTGGTGTCGATATATACTGACACCCTGAAGGAAGGAACGTGACTCACTGCCCGTGTATCGATCGATACCACTTATGGTGTCGGTCGATACCATCGTCCATGGAAAAGGAAACACGACTTTTTACAAATCTGAAGAATCTGCACCTTGCCCCAGAAGTCTTTATTATTTACAAGAAGCCTCAAAAACGTGTTTTAGCATTATAATTAGGTTTTTCAGCCACTTTTAGAGGCTAAGCTTTATTATATTCTGTTTTCTGTGAGAGAGCTTTTGAGGGAGACAAGTCAGAACTCTGTTCGTCGGAGAGAAGATTTCGAACCCTTGTTTTACTCTCTTCTATTTATTTGATTTGATGATCTATTCAACCATGTTGCTTGTTTCAATCTCCATGTCTGAGTAGATCCACTTTTAGATTTAGGGTTTTCTCATAAAGGATTTCATTGAGTGCTAGTAATTGATTAGTTAGGATTCATAATCTGAATTAGTTCTTCACCATAGGTTGTTCTCAAAGCTAATTCTAGGTTGACGAATCTGGAACTTAGATCTTAGGTTAATCGATTAGGCACGACAGTGCAATTGATAATCTGACAGAACTTAGGGTGAGCAAAATAGCTATCCGCAAAGAGATTTGGTTTAGTTGTTTTGTGAACATATCAAACCTGAACTTTAAAGCTGGTTTAGATCTTTAGGATTTGCAAAGAGATTTGGGATTCTGGGATTTAGACTTAGATAATTCTCGCAACGTTGGTTAATTATAGCTTAGTGATTTGAGTTCAAAAACCATGCATAACCTGAATCATGACTGATTGGTTATCTGCATTATCTGATTTCCTGAGAAATACCCTAAACCTATCTTTCCTCCATTGAATTTACAACTCTGTTAATTTCGTTTATTGCTTTCTGTTAAATTGAATCGCTTAGCGTGATTCAAATCTAACTGGTCTATTGAGTGATTTTTTGAGTCTATGTGGTTCGACCCCTAATATACTGCAACTATAGCTGTTAGTACTTCTAGGGTATTAGTTTTGAGCTTATCAATGGGTGATCATGTACCACCAGCTGTTGGAGGAGATGTGTAGCACCAAGGAGACGTGCAAGGAGTAGGCATTGGGGGACTTCCTCTTCATCCTCCAAGAGCACCGAGGTTGATTGGAGCGGGTGATGCTCCCAACGCCCATGGAAATCGCGCCGGTATACATCCACCACCGGTGGAGAATAACAATTTTAAGGTCAAGTTTAGTCTCATTTCCATAGTGCAAGGAAACAAGTTCCACGGTTTAGCGGTGGAGGATCCTTTAGACCACCTTGATCAATTTGATAGAATTTGTGGAATGGTCAAGATCAATGGCATCTCTGAGGATGCGTTCAAGCTTTGATTAATTACATTCTCTCTTGGAGACAAAGCCCACCAATGGGAGAAGAACATACCTCAAGGATCCATCACTTCTTAGGAACAATGTAAGAATACCTTTCTCGCCAAGTTCTTCTCTACTACAAGAACGTCAAGGTTGAGAAACGAGATCTCGAGCTTCACTCAAAAGGGGAACGAGAGCTTTTGTGAAGCATGGGAACGGTTCAAAAGCTACAAAATGCAATGCCCACACCACGGGTTCTCCGATGAATCGCTTTTGAGCACTCTCTATCGTGGTGTTTTGCCAAAGTTTAGGATGCTTCTAGACACGGCAAGCAATGGCAATTTCTTGGGTAAAGAAGTGGATGATGGTTTAGAGCTGGTGGAAAACTGGGCACAAAGCGACGGTAACTATGGAGAAGACTATGATAGATCTTCAAGAGGAAGTGGAGAGTATGATGATCAAAAGACAAGGAGAGAGATGGAAGCTCTAAATGAAAAGATGGAAAAGCTTTTGCAAGCTTCTCAAAAATCTGTCAACTTTGTTGGAGATAAAGATGGAAACCAAGGGTTTCAATTTGATGGGGAAGGTGAAGATAAGCAAGCAGAGGTCAACTATTTGAATGGCCAAGGAGGATATCAAAGAGGCTTCAACAACAACTATAGGAACCACCCCAACTTCTCATACCGAAACCGCAATGTGGAGAACCCTCAAGACCAAACCTATCCACAACGAAACTCTCAAAACCAAGGGGTCCAACAAAAGACCTTTGTGTCTTCCAACCAAGCTCAAGGTTCGGACTTCCAACAACAAGGCTTCATTCCCAAGAACAACTTTCAAGGGAACCAAGGTGGTTTTCAACAAAAGCAACAATTTCACCACCCGGTTTTGTGCAACAAGGGCAAGGAAGCAACTCGACACAACATGATGTTGAAATGAAGGGTATGCTTCAACAACTCTTGACGGGGGAAGCTCATGGAGCGATTGATTTGAGCAAGAAAATGGCTGAAATCCACAACAAGGTGGACTGCTCTTACAATGACCTCAACAACAAATTCGAGGCATTGTCATCTAAGTTCAAGCAAATTGAGGGTAAAGGTGCCTCTTCTACTTCCTCACGGCTTCAAGGAACTTTACCGGGCAAGCCCTAAGTAAATCCAAAGGAGTTTTGTAACGCTATCCTTTCAAGTGCTGAGGAAGAAGAAGTTATTGAAGAGTTTATGGAGTTACTCTATAGCCCAAACGATGAAGACCTTCCCTCAAGAGTCAATGAGTTGGTCATTGAAGATGGCGGTAATGAGCCCATTGCAAAGGACGAGCCACTAGTTGCTACACAAGTGGAGGTTGAGAAGGCTCTCGAGGTTGAAAAGAATGGAGTTTCTTACAACAAACCTCCTCCACTAATGCCCAAATCGATTACCAAGCTTGGAAGTCCGGGTAAATTTGTCATTTCTTGTTCCCTCGGTCATTTGAATTTTGATGACACCTTGTGCGATTCTAGATCAAGCGTGAATATGATGTCGCTTGAGATGGTGAAGAGTCTCGGGATCGAGAGCATGACACACTACACATCTTCCATCACTTTTGGAGATTCTTCTTCAAAATGCCCACTAGGAATCATCAAAGAGTATCCTCTCAAAGATTGGAGATTGTCTAGTTCCAACGGACTTCTTAGTGATGAAGATGAGGCAAAACCACCAGCTCCCTCTTCTTCTTGGAACCCCTTTTCTAAACACCACCGGTGCAAGCATAGACTTCCCGAATAAGAGAGTAGTGCTCGAGTATGTGGATGACAAGGTTTTCTATCCCGTCAAACCTTGTTCCACCGAGTTATGTGGTGTCATTGCTCATAAGAATGATGAATTTCAAGTTGAGAAACTGGAGTACATGGGTAGTGTTGATAAGATGGTTATATGATATTTGCATATTTTAACTCTTTTTAACATGCATTTCACCTATTTTTTGTGTCTTAATGCGTGTGTTCATAGAGTTTTTCTATAATTTTGCATTCATACGTAGAAGTTAGTAGATTTTAGATAGGTCCTAGAGAGTTTTGGTGCATCTGGAGTGTTTCAGGTACTTGTTGGAGTTTAGAGGAAGATCATGGACTAAGAGGAGCCTATTCGAAGCAAAAAGAGATGATCGAAGTGATGAAGAAGAGGACCAGAGCTCCACAGCGGGCAGATCACAGCGGGCAAATGGTAACCGCTGCGGTTTGGTCCGTTGGCAAACCTGAGCCTCGCAGCGGTCAGACGTAGCGGTGGAGAGGAGGCCACTGCTGATTCGTCCGAGGAAAACGCTGAGCTTCACAGCGGCATCATGCAGCGGAGTACACACGACCGCTGTGGCTTCCTCCGGAGCAAACCAGATCATTCACAGCGGTCATGCAGCGGGGGAGAACTGACCGCTATGAACCTTCGCGCACACAAAAATAACCGGGTCAAACCCAGTTTGTCCCGGGTTGACCCGGCCCGACCCTGTTTTATTTATAAGCAAAAGACATAATTATTGAGGGTTTATCTTGTTTTTAGTTTAAAAACGTGTTTAAGGGTTTGTGAGGAGATTGTAAGAGATTTTTGGTGTTTTAATGCAAGTTCTTGATTGATTGATTTTCTTTCATCCATCTATATTCTTATCATCTACCATGAATCTAAACATTTGTTGAGATAAACATGGTTTGTGAGTAGTTTTCTAGAGTTCTAGGGTGAAGTAGATGTAGGTAATTTTAGGGTGAATCAATGATATTAGGGCCTAGATTATTAATGATCCTTCTTTGTTTAGTGTTTTTAATGCTAAATTGACCATGATCAAGTTGATATAGATCAAAGGGAATTTCTCGCCCGGAAGGTGTTCGATGAAATTCTCCAATGAACTAATCAAGGATATTGCATTCTCAGCATATGGAAATAGTTGTCTAAGATGTTTATTGATTAAATGATCTTGTTTCTAATGCTTGGAAATTATTAGTTCACAAATGAGAATTTGTTCTTGACTTAGTAATTTCTAAAGTGACTAATTCCAAGGAATTGTGTTAGTTTTGTTTAATGATTTTGATCTAAGGATTAGCATTACTTGAGAATATTGGCATCATTGTGAACCTCTAAAATTACCAACAATCGCATATTTCACCCTTGGATTCGTTTTTAGTATTATTTTTAAATCGTAATTTCTCGTTTAAGTTTATATCTATTGCTTTAGTCAAATATAGTTTGCTTTCAATATCTTTTAGGTTGCTAGAAAACCTCTTCTTGAATTACTTAGATTTAGAAGTTTTATGTATTCTTAGTGTTTAATCTTAACCCATTATAGATTGACATCTCAAGTGCTACAATGACATGAGTACACTTGGATAATTGAACACGAAAATATCCGTTATCAATTTGGCGCTGTTGCCATTTGGGTTTAGCATTAATCATTAGGATTTTGATTCTTCTTGAGACTAAGTGTTATTTTTACTTTGTTACATAATCTCTTTCGCTTTGTTTTCTCCTCTTCTCATATAGGTGCATGAACACGAGATCAAGAGGAAGTGCAAACCTTGTTGAACGTGTTGATGACATCCGTGAGTTAGAAAGAGCAAACACAAGAGAAAGAAAAGAACGAAGGCGTGCTCAACACATTGAAAGGTTCGGTATGGAGGCAGCTCAAGACCCTCCGATTGCAAACCAAGAAGCACCCGTTCATGGTGTTGGGGACCAAGGTGTTGGTGTGCACCGAGTTCCAATTCATCCACCACGACCTCCAAGACCAATTGGAGCCGGTGATGCACCAAACACACATGCTAACCGCTAAGGGATAGCTCCACCACCGGTTGAACACAATAACTTTGAGATCAAATCCGGTATTATCTCTATGGTGCAAAACAACAAGTTCCATGGGCTGGCCATGGAGGACCCATTAGATCACTTGGATCAATTCGATCGCATTTGTGATATGACAAAGATCAATGGAGTCTCGGAAGATGGTTTCAAGTTGCGCTTGTTCCCATTCTCGCTTGGAGACAAGGCACATCAATGGGAAAAGAATCTTCCACAAGATTCAATCAAAACTTGGGACCAATGCAAGATGGCTTTTCTTGCAAAGTTTTTCTCCACCACAAGAACATCAAGACTTCGAAATGAGATATCAAGCTTCACTCAAAAGGGGAACGAGAGTTTTAGTGAGGCTTGGGAACGCTTCAAAGGATTCACCATGCATTGTCCTCACCACGGTTTCTCGGACGAGTCCCTACTTAGTCCTTCCCCAAGTTTCGTATGCTACTTGATACCGCGAGTAATGGAAATTTCTTGGGAAAAGAAGTGGATGACGGCTTACAATTTGTGGAGAACTTGGCACAAAGTGACGGGAATTATGGAGAAAACTATGATCGATCTTCAAGGGGCGGTGAAGAATTTGATGATCAAAAGACGAGAAGGGACATCAAAGCTCTAAACGACAAGATGGATAAGCTTATCCAAGCTTCACAATCAACCGTCAACTTTGTTGGTGATTATGATGAAAACCAACACTATCAAGAGGGAGTTGATGGCGATAATAAGCAAGAGGAAGTAAATTATGTGGGTGGTCAAGGTGGCTACCAAGGTGGATTCAACTCCAATTATAGGAATCACCCAAATTTTTCCTATAGAAGCAACAATGTGGCAAATCCTCAAGACCAAGTGTATCCTCAACAAAACACTCAAGGTCAAGGCTTTCAACAAAAGAACTTCATCCCCTCCAACCAACAAAGACCATTTGTCCCAAGGAACAACTTCCAAGGAAACCAAGGTGGGTTTCAACCAAAACAACAATCTACACCACCCGGTTTTGTGCAACAGGACAAGCGAGCAACACAATGCCTCAAGAGAACGGGATGAAGAACATGCTTCAACAACTCTTACAAGGCCAAGCTCAAGGAGCCATGGACTTGAGTAAGAAAATGGCAGAAATCCAAAACAAGGTGGACTGTTCTTACAATGACCTCAACTCCAAATTTGAGGCATTGTCATCTAGGTTCAACAAAATGGAGGGCAAAAGTGCATCATCTTCCTCGACACGCCCTCAAGGTACTTTACCGGGAAAACCCGAAGCTCATCCAAAAGATTTTTGCAACGCTATTACATTGCGTAGTGGAAAAGCGCTTTCCTCACGAGAGCTTCCATCTAATCTCAACGAGGACATTGAGAACCAAAGTGGGGAGGTGGTCATTGAGAATGAAGAGATTGTGGGTGAAGAAGATGTTGTTTCGGGTAAAGCTAAGGGAACAAGGATTGTAGAAGACAAACCCGCGGGAACACCAAAATCGGTGGAGACTTTGAGGTACCCACCGATTTTGTTGTTCTTGAGATGGACGAGGAACCCAAAGATCCTCTCATCTTTGGAAGGCCATTTTTAGCCACCGCCGGAGCTATCATAGATGTGCGAGAAGGGAAGATTGATCTTCATTTGGGCAAAGATGATGTGCTTAAATTTGACATCAATGAGATGATGAAGAAGCCCACTATCGATGGTCAAGTCTTCTACATTAAAGCTATGGAGGAGTTAGCGGATGAGCTTCTAGAGGAGTTGAACTTGGAGGATCATCTCCAAATTGCTTTGACGAAGGAGCATGGAGAGAATGGGTATCTTCATGAGGAGAGTGTTGGGTTCATGAAGTTGCTAAATTCACACAAAGCACTTGTTGGAGAAAATTCGTTTTTGGAGCTAGAGCACAAAGAACTTGTCAAAGATGGTGTGGAACACAATGTGAGTGCTTTAGAAATTGACTACATGAGTGCTTTGGATGTTGAGCTCGAAGACGAGCAAGAAGCTAGCGATGGTGAGACTAGCTATGATGATGATTGGAGTGAGCTCAAGGCCCCAAAGGTGGACCTCAAACCATTCCCAATTGCGCTAAGGTATGCGTTCTTAGGTCCAAATGAGTCTTACCCGGTCATAGTGAATGAGAGTTTAGATGAAAATGAGTTGTCCGCCCTTTTAAGAGAATTGAGGAAATTTCGGAGAGCAATTGGCTACTCTTTAGATGATATTAAAGGAATTTTATCTTCTCTATGTACACACCGAATCCATCTAGAAGATGAGTCTATGAGCTCTATTGAACATCAAAGACGGTTAAACCCGAATTTGAAAGAGGTGGTTAAGAAGGAGATTCTTAAACTTCTAGATGCGGGGATAATTTATCCCATTTCGGATAGTACATGGGTATCACCGGTTCATGTGGTTCCCAAAAAGGGTGGGATAACGGTTATAAGAAATGATAAAGATGAATTGATTCCCACTAGAACTACCGGCCATAGAGTGTGTATTGATTATCGGAAACTAAACTCCGCCACTAGAAAAGATCATTTCCCTCTACCCTTTATTGATCAAATGCTTGAAAGACTTGCAAACCATCCATATTATTGCTTTCTAGATGGGTACTCGGGATTCTTTCAAATCCTGATTCACCTTAATGATCAAGAGAAGACGACATTTACATGTCCTTATGGTACATTTGCTTATCGAAGGATGCCATTTGGGCTTTGTAATGCACCAGCAACCTTTCAAAGGTGCATGATGTCGATCTTCTCTGACTTAATCGAAGATATGGTTGAGGTGTTTATGGATGATTTTTCTGTGTATGGTGCCTCGTTTGCTTCTTGTTTGTCAAATCTTTGCAAGGTACTCACTAGGTGCGAGGAAGCAAATCTCGTCTTGAATTGGGAGAAGTGTCATTTCATGGTGCGAGAAGGCATTGTCCTTGGGCATAAGATCTCGGAAAAAGGGATTGAGGTCGACAAAGCAAAGATCGAAGTGATGATGGGATTAGAACCGCCAACCACGGTGAAGGGCATTCAAAGCTTTTTGGGTCATGCCGGGTTCTATAGACGGTTCATCAAAGACTTCTAGAGGATAGCAAGACCTCTAGCAAGGCTTCTTTGCAAGGAAATAGAGTTCAATTTCGATGGAGAATGCGTTGGCGCGTTTTTAGAAATCAAGAAAGCTCTTGTGAGTGCTCCAATTGTGCAAGCATTAGATTGGGATCTTCCGTTCGAAATCATGTGCGATGCTAGTGACTATGCGGTTGGTGCGGTTTTGGGCCAAAAGACGGACAAGAAGATTCATGTCATATACTATGCTAGTAGAACCTTGGATGACGCTCAAACGAGATATGCAACCACGGAGAAGGAGCTCTTAGCGGTGGTTTATGCTTTTGAGAAGTTTCGCTCCTATTTGGTGGGATCAAAGATCGTGGTGTACACAGATCATGCCGCCTTGAGACACTTGATAGCAAAGAAAGATGCCAAGCCAAGGCTTCTAAGGTGGATCCTCCTTCTTCAAGAATTTGACATGGAGATTAAAGACAAGAAGGGTATTAAAAACGGAGTAGCGGACCACTTTTTGAGATTGAGAGTTGAGGAGACAATTCCCATCGATGATTCTCTTCCCGAGGAACATCTTATGATTGTCGGGATGTTGAAGAAAAGCTATCATGCGGGTTTAAAGCTAGAGGAGGTCAAGAGTTTGAGTGATCTCGGTTTGCCGTGTTATGCTGATTTTGTGAACTATTTAGCTTGCGGGAAGGAACCACCAAACTTGGACAGCTACAACAAGAAGAAGTTCGAGCCTTATCACCCTCAAACGAGCGGGCAAGTAGAGGTTTCGAAGCGCCAAATCAAGGCAATATTGGAGAAAATTGTGAGTAGTTCGAGGAAAGATTGGGCTAAGAAGCTAGACGATGCTTTGTGGGCATACCCAACCGCATTCAAGACACCAATTGGGACTACACCGTTCAACTTACTCTATGGGAAGTCATGTCATTTGCCCGTTGAGTTAGAGTACAAAGCATTGTGGGCAGTCAAGTTGCTGAACTTCGACATTAAGACGGCCTCGTAAAGACGTCTTATCCAATTACATGAGCTAGATGAAATCCGTCTCGATGCCTATGACAGCTCAAAGATCTATAAGGAACGGACAAAAGCATTCCATGACAAGAAGATTGTCAAGAAAGGTTTCAAATTTGGAGACCAAGTGCTGCTTTACAACTCCCGGTTGAAGCTGTTTCCCGGGAAACTGAAATCGAGATGGTCAGGACCGTTCAAGGTCAAGGAGGTACAGCCTTATGGCGCAGTGACGCTATGGAACAATACCGGTGGGGAATTCACGGTTAATGGGCACAGAATCAAACCGTATTCAGCATCAGAATTCATTGAGGAAGGGACCTCGGTTCCTCTCTCGAGCCCATCACTCGTCTAAAAGGGTACCAAATGTCAAGTTTAGTGACGTTAAACAAGCGCACTTGGGAGGTAATCTCATGTTTATCCTTGTAAATATTTGATTTTAGTTTCTTTCTAGTTCCTTTTTATGTTTTTGTTTCATGTTTTCAGGTTTCATTGATTGGGTCCGCACAAAAAGGGAAAAACGAGCTTCGTAGCAAAGATGAGAAAATATCGATGCACCACAGCGGCCAGACCGCAGCGGATAGACACCGGCCGCTGTGAACTCCCCGTCCGAAACCAGAAACTTCGCAGCGGTCTTGCAGCGGGCATGCATAGACCGCTGTGCTTTCAACGTAAAAAAAAAAAAAAAAAAAGGGAAAGCTCGCAGCAGTCTTCTGCAGCGGGGAAACAGTGACCGCTGTAAACTTGTCCGTCCAAAACCAGGAACTTCGCAGCGGTCTTGTGATATGCTCAAATTAATACCCTAAATAGTACTAAAGCAGTTGTCGTAGTATAGTTAGGGGTCGAACACAAGGACTCCAT
>PKMM01019404.1:0-11181 GCA_002933915.1 Eutrema heterophyllum
CTCTTCTGAACTACAACCTGAAAGTTCTAATGCAGCAAGTCCAGATTCTCAAATTGAGAAGTCTCCAATAACTCCTACAGCACCTCTAAAGAAACCTCCATCCAGTTTGAAAGCTTCTACGAATGAGAAGTCTCCATTATCTCCAGCATCACCTATTCGCAGATCAGAGGTACGTTTTTTTATGAGTTACAAATGTTAGCTGGACTGTATATTTGATTGGTTGTAGTTTGCTGCTTGAATTTTATTTATGTTTGTTGCTGGTTGTTCATGTAGCGTACCAAATTCAAGGAAAATCAAAAATGCAAGCTCATGGATATGTCCGGAAAGAAGGTTGTTGTTGCTGAGGGACGTTGGTCAACGAATAATCCTGAGCATCGTGTCCACTTTGTACCTTTGGGCCCTGGTGCATGTCGAGTCTTGGTGGATGTTGTGAAGGTTAAAGATGCTGCAGTATAGAGAACTAATGATGAGATCCAGTATATGGAAGATGCACTTGGAAGCTCTATTGCTTGGCCTGAGGATAAAGTGGTTATGGTAAGTTTTTTCACCATTTGGTCTTTCTTTGGTTTTACTAAAACAGAAAATATGTCAAACTAATCCAAGCTAACTTTTGTTTTCAGTTCTGAAGTGAAAACCAACAGGACCTCGCAATGGCATTTTTAATCTCCTACTATAGATTATCTTACAGCACGACAAAAACGCCATTTAAAAATATTCAATGACATTTTTAATCTCCTACTATATATTATATTATAGGACGAAAAAAACGCCATTAAAAAATATTCAATGGCATTTTTATTATCCTACTATATATTATCTTACAGCACGAAAACAACGCCATTAAAAAATATTCAATGGCGTTTTATAATTTCCACTATAAAACAAATTACAGCACTAAAAATACGATACGGAAAACCTAAGGATAGCATGGATATGGCGCTAGGTAATTCACTTAGATAGCATTTGATTCGCGCTATCAAAGGTCAGGCTAACGTAGCATTTAAAAAAACGCTACGATAGGGGGGGGGTCTATTGTAGCTACGGCGAACCTAGCGTTGTAAAATACGCTACCAAAGGCTACGGTAGCATTTTTTCGCGCTACCAACGTGCCTTTTTCTTGTAGTGGTGCGTTGTAGTACTTAAGGTATCGATCCACAGGGAGGGAATGCTGTTCTGCGAGACCTTAGAAAGAAAGTTAGTAAGGAAGTCTAAAACGAAAATAAGGTTTATGGTTTGTCACGAAACGAGTGCTAGGAATTTAAACTAAACTAAGCGAGAAAATAAGAAAGCGAGCAAGTAAATAAACTATTAAGCAAAGAAATATTGGAATTTAAACTAATCTAAGAAAGTAAATAAGAGAGCAAGTAAGCAAGTGAATAATTAAAAGCGAGGCTGTAAATAAATAANAACTAAGCGAGAAAATAAGAAAGACGAGCAAGTAAATAAACTAGTAAGCAAAGCAATATTGGAATTTAAACTAATATAAGCAATTAAATAAGAGAGCAAGTAAGCAAGTGAATAATTAAAAGCGAGGCTGTAAATAAATAAACTAAGCGTTGGGCAATCGGGAACTCTCTAGGGATCATGGCCGAAAATCATAGGAATTTTCCTAGGGTTTTTAATGCGACTTTTGTCGTCTTTTGGTTCTTGAACTTGGAACACGGACACTGTGTGTAGTCTACTTTCGTACACCCTACACACCTACAACTTTAGTACTCAACCGGTAGCTTTCGTCTTCGGCCGCGCAAAAAGTTAGTGATTATACTCAAAGGTCGTTAACGCTCACAACCCCTCCACAAGTATACTTTCGAAATCTTGTGACGGTTTTGCTCGTCTACCCTAGGTCAAACATATAGATCCAGTACTTTCGTAGCTCTAAAAATATATAAGATTAGTTGCAAGGTAGCTAATCAAGCAAACATGCATTAAGAATAAGGATAGAACGAAGAACCCTAATCGATACCCTAATATAAAAGCTAATGATAAATCGATCCATGAGAACCCCTTGAGAACCCTATACCCAATGGGAAAACTACGCAGTCACGACCATGCAAGACAAAATCGAGTTTCTGAATTGCACAATCAATAGATAAGAAATTAAACAAAAGGGTTCAAGGGAAATTCCTATCTCCCTAAACGAAGAACAAAGAACAAAATTTTGGTGCAAAAACTAATCTAAAGGTGACACAAAAGGAGGCTACAAAATTTTGTCTATATAACAAGTATTTATAGGTCTTCAACTCTTCCTTTGGTCGTCCTTAGGGTTTATTTGAAGAGGAAACGAAGTNAGGCCAACAAATACATTATTTTGAATCAATAAAACCAAATTGTAATTAGGCCAACAAATACAGACTGCAAATACTGTTTCAAATGAAAACCAATTTTTCATTAGGCCGAGCCACAATACTACCTAAAGCATCAGCAATAAATTGAACTTCTGAATTTGGTCTCCAAACCGGTGCATCTCCAATCTAAGAAACATCTATCCATACCTTGCTTGCATTGGGACCCAAGGGGACAAAATGAATTTTATCTTCTGGATTTGTTGAACAAACTCGACCTTCTACAACCTTATCTCCCGATCATTTGCAATCTAAGAGGATGCACTTCTTTTTCATACTATTGCTGGTGTCAGAGCTAGTACTTGCAGTCTAGCAAACAAAATTCCAGACAATTCATCACAAGTCCATCACAACAACAATCCTACACATCATCTTAAAGACTGATAAGGTTTAGAATCTTACCCCAAGTGATTTACTTTTTGACACCATTTCCTCCTTTGATTGTGGATTAGCCAGTTGAACCTTATGAATAGGCCATGCGATGTTCTCATCAAGTGCATCACCCATCACAAATATTTCAGCAGTTGGTCTCCATAGATATGCATCTTTTTTAACTACCATATCAACCTTCACTACAACAACATTCGGACCCAGAGGAATGTTGTTTACCATTTCTTTTGGGTCCGTTGAACAGAGACGGCCCTCCGCAATAATTTCATCCTCCGAAATCCAATCATAGATGTGGATTCTATCATCTGCTGCATTTGTAGCCTAACGAGAGATGCAAGAAAGAAAAAAAAACCCAATACTATATTAGTTTTAACTTTTAACTATATGGTTCAAGTTTGGAAGTTAGACAAAGATAAGTAATAACACATACCGATGAACCAGCCGTTTTAGAGTCCATTTCATTGTCCAAAATGAGCTTATCCATTGGCCATGCAATTTTGACTCCAACAGCTTGGCCAAGTGAGGTAACAGTTGACGTAGGCCTCCACACATATGCTTCTTTATCCGAAGCTAACGTAACAACAAGAGCTGCCGCATTAGGACCAAGTGGAATGCGTCCGATCTTGTACGTTGGTTCAGCTGAGCGGAACTTTCCTTCACCGATAACAACGTCATCCCCTGAACACCAATCCAGAATCTGACACCTAGGTCCTCCTTTGCTTGAATCACTTACCTCGGAATTAGAGACATCATCACGTTGTGTCTGACAAATTAAAAAGTGATAAGTTAAAAACATTCTACATTGGTAACTTACAATAACGGTCTTGATAATCAACTTACACTTTTCCTTCCAGCTAAGCCACGAACTATATCCTCCAGGCCACGAAGAGCATCCTGCAGTTTAGTTTGTTTAGCTTCAAGCTGAATCACATGTGTGTCTCTAACAGTCATGAATGCTAACTTCGTAGCAGTAATCCATCTGCCCATTCCTGTAATTCTTCTTGGTTTGTCTTTTCCTAACACTTGACTCACAGCATCTTTTCTAACACTCATACTCGCAGTGGACTCCATTTCACTATCAATTAATTTGATTTTTTCCTGATTTCAAATGTTTGAATTCAATTAGGATAACCTATGAGGCTAATACATTAATAAGATTATGATTGCTTACAATAGTCTCTTCAAATTCTGGCATCACGGGTCGCCCATCTGAATGTGTGTGTCCTGCTACCCAAACCTTACTCCTAGTCACCTTTGTAGTTGGTCCAGGAATCAGAAGGGTTACCATTATGTTCTCTGACTTCATACACATAGTTGGAGGCATGTTGTAGTTGACTAACAGCACTGTCCATTTGCTATATTTGGTGTTCTGCATAGAAAACAGATTCATCCCATCTGTAGATATACCAAGTCGAAGGTTTCTCGGGTCAGCTGCGAATTGTGGCCATTTAGCATTGACTTGCGTCCATGTCAATGAGTCCACTGGGTGTCGCATTGTTCCATCTTCAAAAGCATTACTGAAATGCCATTGCAAATTCTTAGACATTGTACTTGATCTAAACATCCTCATGAATCTTTCTTTGATTGGGAAATACCTAAGTACCTTTGCTGGAATCCCATTCTTTGTCTCACCAGAATGCTTATCAATTTCCCATCTTGAACACCACATCTTGGACAGCTACTCATCTCCTCGTACTGCTTCCGGTAAAGAATACAGTCATTCCTACAAGCATGAATAACATCATAACCAAAACCAAAGATCTTTAAGAATTTCTTTATCTCCGATGTGGATGTTGGAAGCACATTACCTTCAGGAAGCATATCATGAACCATAGTCAGAAGCTAATTAACTTTAATGCGGTAGAGTCCCATAATTGCTGCAACTTTGGTGTAGTTTGGGCAGTTCGAGTATAGAGGAGTTTCTGCATCCTCTAATTTCTTCTTAAACTCGGATTCTTCTTCACTTTCAACCACTTCAGGCTGTTCTCCATTCTTATTCGAGGACTGTGAATTGTCTTCATTGTCAAAGAAGGCAGATCTAAACAACTCAAAGGCTTCTAAGTCAGGACGTTGATCATCAACTGTCTTCTCAGTCCTTATATTTCCATGAATACTCCAACAAGCATTCCTCTTGTACTTCTGATCCATACCTCTAATTACCAAAATGATCCAGTACTGCATCTATATCTTGATGGCACACATTCCGGCAATCGATACAAGGACATAACATATGCAGAGGATTACCCAACCTCTTTGTTGATGCATATATAAAAGCACGTGCACCTTCCTCATACTCAAAGCTTGCCATGTAATTTATAAAAACATTCAGAGTTCGATTAGCATTAGATACTAAGCTGTGTTCAATATTTTGACAAAAGTAAAATAAAAGTACATACCTCGGAAGCCAAACCCAAGACTTGTCCATGTTACAACACCGCAACAGCTCCCAGACCAAAGTGAAATCAAACCCAGAAATAGTGAAACGAAATCATCAAACATCAGAAAGTAGCCCTAAATTGATATAAACGAAACTAAAGAATGAAACTAAATCGAAACCCCTAATTGAAACGATAACCCTAAGAAATTAGCCCCAAATTGAAACAAAACCCCTAAAAATTTCACAAACCCTTTTCTCGAAAATCTGTATGTAAGCCCCCGATAATATTTTCTAAACCCTAAATATATATGAAATCGACCAGACACAACCAAAACTAACATTCAATTGAACACTTTTCCTTCGGCTACTGACAAATCGAGGTCAATTAGGAGGCAGACAGCTTTGGAAATTGAATGTAGATTATAAGAACATGCACGAAAAGAGCTGTGAGATTAGAAGCTAAGAATAGCTTGAGAAATCAAAGTCGATGCGAAATCTGAAAGAGAAACTAGAGGGAGAGTGAGACAAGATGAATTTCTCAAAGTGATAGTGAAAACGAGAGTGGAGGGATAATGAAAATTTCAGTAAGTGAAGCGGGCCAAAATATTACTTTTGCCGCTTTCATATTAGACAGCGTTTTTAGAATTATTAATGCTATGTATTCTAAGCATCACCAATTTTTTCATAAGACGATCTATTCATAGCGTTTACAAAATCTGAAACGCTATTAAAAACTTAACCATAGCAAAACAGCAATAAACGCTATAACGCACTGCTATCAATGCCTCAATTTCTTGTAGTGTATACTCAAAGGTCGTTAACGCTCACAACCCCTCCACAAGTATACTTTCGAAATCTTATGACGGTTTTGCTCGTCTACCCTAGGTTAAACATATAGATCCAGTACTTTCGTAGCTCTAAGAATATCTAAGATTAGTTGCAAGGTAGCTAATCAAGCAAACATGCATTAAGAATAAGGATAGAACGAAGAACCCTAATTGATACCCTAATCTAAAACCTAATGATAAATCAATCCATGAGAGCCCCTTGAAAACCCTATACCCAATGGGAAAACTACTCAGTCACGACCATGCAAGAAAAAATCGAGTTTCTGAATTGCACAATCAATAGATAAGAAAAAAAAAAAAAAAAAGGGTTCAAGGGAAATCCCTATCTCCCTAAACGAAGAACAAAGAACAAAAGTTTGGTGCAAAACCTAATCTAAAGGTGACACAAAAGGAGGCTACGAAATTTTGTATGTAAAACAAGTATTTATAGGTCTTCAACTCTTGCTTGAAGATGGGCTTCGAACAAGCTGTTTTTGGGCCGAATTTGGTTCACCGCATGTGCGTGAGCTGGACCCGCGGCAAAGGGTGTTTCGCCGCGGCTGGAGAGCCTCAACCTGCGGCCAGGATTGTATTCGCCGCGGCCATGAGCCTTGGACCCGCGGTGGATGGCCTATAAGGTTCAATCTTCGTTTCTTCTCTTGCTTCTTTCGCGAGACTGCATAACAAGTTTTCAGTCAATTGGATATATCTTGAGATCTAACAGTTGGATTGTCTTGAAACAACCTGGGTATGAAAGGTACTTCTCCCTTATATCTTTTGTCCAAATTTGGACGTGATCGGACAGTGAGAAGGTCTCTATCGGATGTCAACCTTATGGCGGTACGAAATTGTCCAAAATCTGATTTTTCTCCAATTTGCGTCGTTTTGCCTAAGGATCCTAAAAAGAGTCTTAAAACTACAAATATGTGAAAACTACGATAAAAACATGTAAAAGCAAATGAAACACTTATTAAAGTGTTCTAAAATAAACGGTAAAATGGGTAAAAATACGGTGTTATCATCAGCCAGGAGAGCTAGACCCGTGGCCAAACCCCATTTCACGTGGCCAGGAAGCACACACCCGCGGCCGACTCCTGTTTCGATCCCGAGGCCCGTTTTAAGGCCCGAGCTAATCCTGTCACTCATTAATTAAGCGCTAAACGAATCCCGCGAATGGAGAGGCTATATAAGCTCGTTTTAGGTCATTCTAAAGACACAACTCGTTTTCAGAAGCAGGGAGAGAAGAAGCCATCACCGAGAGAGAGAGGAGGCACGAGGAGATCATCATCGATCTCCGTCTTCATCCGTGTTCTTCGTTCTTCGCTTTTCTATTTCTTTAATTCTGCAATACTTTATTACTTTCATGATGTTCTGTTATGCTATGGTTGAGTAGTTCCCTCGTTGGGCATAAGGGTCTCGAGGGGCTCTCATGAATCGATTTATCACTTGCTTTTTGGATTAAGACATTCGATTAGGGTTCTTCGTTTTATCCTCATTTTTAATGCATGTTTGCTTGATTAATTACCTTGCAACTGAACCTAGGTATTTTTAGAGCTACGAAAGTACTTGATCCATATGCTTGACCTAGGGTACTGATATTTGCATGATTTACATGTCTTTAGCATGCATATTAGTTAACATTTTAGATCATTCACATGCTAGTTCATATCTTTCTTTAGCATTTTAGTGTTTGTTAGAGTTTAGGGTCTTGCATTTAGGTCATAGTGAGTCTTGCATGTTTTGGAGTGATTTCTAGGGATTTGGAGACATCTTGGAGGTGATTGGAGACTTTGGAACCAAGCTTGATCAGGTTTGAAGCAAGAGGAAATGGCCAAGGCAAAAACGGAGTTTCCAGAAGATAGCACCAACCCATTATGGGTCGGTGATGTGGATTGGTGTTGAGACAGGAGGAAGTTGGTGCAAGGAGAAGAAGCACACCGATCGGTCCTAGATCGGTGTGCTAGATCGGTGCATTCCCATGAAGATTAGCACCGACCCATTCTAGATCGGTGATGTGGATCGGTGCTAAACCCCAGAACCAGTTTGATCCAAAATCGATGTGCCTGAAAGACCTGGCTGGACGAAGGGTCTCCAATCCGAATTGTCCTCGGTAGTCTTCACAAAAGTTGTAGCCCTGTGAGTTAGCTGTCACAGGAGGTGGTTTGAGGTCATTCGGAGCGGTGGTTCGAAAGATACATCAGATTTAACGGGGACGTGTCCGTCTGGCGCCCAAAGAGAGTCATGTTCAAAGTTTTTGTACCGACCATTTGCACCGATCCAGAATGGATCCGTGCAAACCACCAGAATCAGCAAAAACCCAGATTTGGCCGGGTCAATACCTGGTTTGTTCCGGGTTGACCCGGTTCGCCCAAGAACTTATAAATACCCAAAAACCTCATTTTTTCATGCTAAGTCTTCTTCTCCCAAGAGTTGGGATCGACCCAAACTCTTTTTTTTTAGGGATTTTTATTGTTCCTCATACAAATGTCACTCTAGAGAAGATTTCTTCACCTTTATCTTTATATTAATGCATCTTCTTTATCTTTATGTCTTTTGTCTTGCTCTTCACCATGTTTAGACCTTAGACTTTTGTTGGATCATGGGTAATGCTAGATTAGGTTGATTTGATGATTAGATGATGATGATTTAGGTTGATCCTTGCTAGATCCTTCACATAGCTTGAGATTAATGCTAGATTTAGATTGAGAGATCAAAATCTAGAACTAAGGCATTTCACGCCCGATAGGTGTTCGATGAAATGCTTGAACCAAACTTTTGTGAGCTTTTCATACCTAACCATTGAGAGTTGATGTTTAGGGTGATTAGTGAACTAAATGGACATGTAATTAATGCTCATTGATTATCAAATTAGCAAATGAGAGTTTCTAAAAGGGTGATTAATGAAGTGGTGTTTGAACCAAGTCTTTTGCTAGCTTTGCATGCTTAACCAACGAGAGTTGATGATTAGGGTGTCTAGAGAATCAATTGGACTTGTTTGTCATGCTCATAGCTTAATGAATTGATTAGTACCATGAGAATGAATTAGTCATAAGTTAGAGTTCCATGTTCTAGGATAGTGTTTAATGCTTCCAAATGAATCATTGTTTGATTGTTAATCATTTCTTTGATAGCTTAATCCATGATCCAACGCCTTTATCTTGTTTTCTTTCTTGCATTTTACTTTCTTAATCTAAAAACATAAAAACCAAAACCATTCGCTCTAGCTTAAGAAGTTTCATGCATTCCTAGTGCATTGATCTTAACCTCTATGGATTGACACCTCTTATGCTACAATGACAAGCATAGAGGAATTGATATGAACCTTAACAAAAAATCATTTATCAATTTGGCGTTGTTGCCATTGGGGTTTAGCATTGATCATTCGGATTTTGATTCTTCTTGAGACTAGAGCTTTTTATTCTCTTTTGTTGCTAATCTTTTCACTTTTCTTGTGATTTTCATGAAGGGAGTGACAATGAGGAAGCAACCGTCAAGCTAGTGACGTTAAACGCACCCTTGGGGACCTCCCCAAGCCTATCCCTTGTCAAGCTTGCGACACAAAACAAGCATGAATAAAGAGGATCACGCTCCTCAACAATAAAGGATGGCAAATTTGGGTCGGATCGGTCTAAGATTGGTCTCTTGGGTCCAAGGTCATGGTGTGTGATGAAAGGAGGGTTTGGCCACAACATGCCACACTCCTCTCCTCCTCGATTCAATTCCAAGGTATGTTTCTCACTCCACTTCATTGTATATACATTCTTGCATATTTTTACTCTCTCTTTGACTTTTGTTGCGCCGAGACGGTGCAATTCAAGTTTGGGGGAGGTGTTTTTTTCATTTGACCTTGTGTTTTGTTTTCTTATTTTTCTCTCCGCATACTTGAGTCTCATTCATAGAAAAACCACAAAAATTTGAAAATTTTGAACATAAAAAGAAGCATGTATTTGCATTTTGCATGATTAAGATTTAGTCTAGATGCATACAGGTTTGCACTCACTTGCATTGGGAGAAATTTCCATGTGGAATATAAACTTAAGAGCTTGAATTAATGTCTTTGTTAGGAGTTCTTTGATGCATTTGAGCGATCACGAAGTTAAGGATGATCCATGCTTTGATCTCGCGGTTTGAATGTCTTTACCTTCGTTGAAGTATGCTTAGTTTTGAATCCAACTCTATTTATTGAACTCTAATCTTGACTTGAAATTATCATGCTCGTACATTGAAAAGTTGAACTCATGGATACCATATACATATTTGAGCTATCTTCTCCCTTTTACCACTCTCTTGTTAGCTCAAATAGCCGGTTCCCATTTTTGGAACGGTTAACCATACCCTAAACTAAGCCTTCCTTCAAGCCTTCATCTCTCGTGTGTGTCGTCAGGCCTAATTTCGAATGAACTTAGCAAAAAGTGTTGAGTTTGGAACGATAAGGAGAAACTTCCATGTAGAACTAGCTCAAGCAATTAATGAGCTAGACGTAGGCTAAGTTCGATAGGTTGGGGTTTTGGGTATTGTTACGACTACTTAGCGACTATTTTGCGACTAGTTTACGACTTCACAAATACAGTCGCACCATAGTCGGTCATTTGCGTCCCAACTTATTAGTCGCATATTGGTCGCTAATTTACGACTCAAAATTTTGCGACTTTTGCGACTCAAATGCGACTTTTGCGGCGGGTCGCAAAACAGTCGTTTGTTGGTCGTAAAATAACAGCATTTAACACGTTTATTCTTGTTGCACCTACTTGTATCTACTTTTTGCGACTACCACTCGTAGTCGGACAGCAGTCGCTACGTAGTCGCTATGTAGTTGATATGCTCAAATTAATACCCTAAAAAGTACTAAAGCAGTGTTGTAGTATAAGTAGAGGTCGAACACAAGAACTCCAGAATTCACGCAATAGATTATTTAGATTCAAGTTAAGCAAAACCAAAAGATGTAGTTTAAAGCAATACGTAATTTAAATGGGTTGTAAGTCAAATAGGAGAAAGATAGATTCAGGGCAATTCTCAGGAATTCAATGAATGTAGAATAAACGAACTAACAGGATTCAGATTTAGCGTGGTTCTTGAACTCAAATCACTAAGGTATAGCTAACCAACTCTCGTTGCGAAAACTATCTAAGTCTAAATCCTAGAATTCCAAATCTCTTTGCGAAGCCTAAAGTCTAAACCAGCTTTTAGTTCAGGTTTGATCTGTTCACAAAACAACTAAACCAAATCTCTTTGCGAATAGTTATTT
>PKMM01019413.1:0-16242 GCA_002933915.1 Eutrema heterophyllum
TATATAAAAACAAAAGTTAGACACAAAAAAAAAATTTTTTTTTAAGAGTTTGTGAACTGACCACAAAACTCATAGTCATTAAACGGTGTATATTAGAGTTGGTGTTTTCAAAATTGTAGTTCCTTGCGGATAATATTTTAGTCCACCGCAAAAATTGGTTAAGCAAGCGGGTTAGCCCGCTATATGACGAGTTAGAATTCAAATTTTAAATGTCTACGAAAGCGAATCTCGCAAATCAAAATATTAGTTTTTAGTTTTAAATATAGATTGTATAATCAATTTACTAAATAATATGATTTTGTCCTCGAAAGTTAACTATAGTTGGTTATATTTTTATTTGATTATGTGTAAATTTAAGTTTATATTTTAGTCCACTGCAAAACGAATTAAGTAAACAAGTTAGTTTGATTTGACAACTATATCTATAATCATTAATTAGACATATAATCAAATTTAGAAAAAATATCCAAACATTTTTTCAAAATAAATTTTAAGAAAGAAAAAATTACCTGGTGCGCGGATTAAATCCTAGTAAAACTTTTATTTTATTAGACAAATAAAATATTTTTTCCTTTTTTGTCGTGAGAAATAAAATAGATGTACATGACATTTTAACAAAAATAAAACTCAACACTCGTTAGAAGATGTTCTATTCGATTTAACAATGATGATGGTACACACCATCTCAATGTTCTTAGTTTTATTATTAAAATTAATAGTTAGATACCACTTCCTAGTTTCTCTATTAAAAAATTGTGGTCGGTTTTATGTATTTTATAAAAAAAACAAAAATATAATTAAGATGATGAAAATCCTTTTCAACACAAAAAGCTGGCAACCGCCCAACCCCACACCTCCTTATTTTTTTCTTAAAAGAAAACTGTTTTATTTCTTTTTAATTTAGTTTTTCTCAAGAAAAACAATTTATTCATCATTGCCTCAATCACAAAATTCTCAATCTCGCTATCTTCTCGTATAGGGCTCTTCTTCCTCGTCCCTGTATGTTAATCTGTTTTGGTTTTGCTTTCCTCCTCCAGAACTCGATCATGAACCGATTTTCACAGTCCTAATACATTCGAAATTTGATTTTTTTGTAGCTCCTTCGTCCTGGGGTTTTGTTTTCTCCGAGCAACTCTTGTTTTTTGGTTTCTTGTTGGTATTTTGGATTTTCAATCGATTCCGAGATTTTTTATAAAGAAAGCTAAGTAGGGGTTAAAGACTATCGGGTTGTTTAATATTGGGCAAAGTTAGAGATTGTGAACGGTTGGCAGTGGGGATAGTATTAAACAAGCTTCCGAGTCCATGGATCTTAAGCAGATTGGAGATAATTCTACAGGTTTGATTCTGTTTTCTCGAGTTGGCTCTGTTGTTTCAAGTATGGTCTTTTGAATTAGCTTTGTTGGTTAACTCAATCTAGTTTCATCTTGTTCTTCAATGGTTTAGAAGTGTAATTGATTCCACATTTCTATGGTTGGTAGTAATTTCTTATCGTAACACTTACCTAGTCCTCTCCTCATGAATTTAGGTAATGAGATGTTGTTAGTCCAAGCGATAAATTTATTGATTGCAGCACTGAATTCAATTGGAAATCAGATTTATCTGTTCCTCACATTCACTACGTACTCTAGGAACAACTCTCTGTGACAGTCTTAGTGGAGTAAAGTATCATATTTTACAGTTATACACTGAGTTTTGTCAAACTTTGGACTGGGTAATTGATGTTTTCCTTGGTGCAGGTAATTCTATCTTTGATGCATCTCAGTATGCATTTTTTGGGAACGATGTTGTTGAGGAGGTTGAGCTGGGTGGACTGGAAGACGTAGAAGATGAATTACCGGTGGCTGCGATAGAAGAAGATTTTGCCTTTGATAAGGAAGAGGTTATTATTCCGGACCCCATTTTTATCTCTCTCATGGCGTTCTCTATCTTGGATTCATCTGCTGGTGTGACTTAAGATTCTCCCCAATATTTGCAGGCTGAAGTTTCTAGACCTTTGTCTGACGTTGATGATCTTGCTTGTACATTTTCAAAGGTCAGCTAGCTTTATTATGCCTGATCAATGGTCTTACTCTCATGTCGTGAATTTTTCTTTCCTCGTGCTCGATCCAGGACTGGTTTATTGAAGCTTATAAACTGAATATTTTTATTTTTGCTGTTACAGTTGAATAGGGATCATGATGGATATAGGAGCACGGTACCAATATCTGATAATGGATCAAGACAGAGTGAGTTCTTATGTGCACTGGATTTTATCTCAAAAATCTTTACGCAAGAATGAATAATTGATCTATGTTTGGTACATTAATTTTGCTTGTCGCATACTGTCTGTAGACCTTGTGTCAGAGTTTCTCTATGCTGAATTTAGAAGATTTCTATTTTACCAAATTATTGTATGCATATGACCTATTTAGTTGTGTATTACCTTAAGATTTATGGTGCGATAGATTTATAGCCTATTCTCCTTATTCGTGTTGTGGTTGTTTGGGAATCATTTACGCGCTTCTGTGTCTTGCACTAAGGCTTTAGTATTAACAGTTCACTGAATCGGTATTTTAACCCTTTATTTATTCATCTCTCTTCCCAGATTATTTTGTTGATGGGCGGAACCATGGGGAGGAGTTGCCAAATTGGTATGGGCAGCAGATACTGGACTCCGATGCCATCCAAGATGACAAAAGGTGGCCATCACAGCCTTTTTCTACTCCAAATCTTGTTGAGCAAAGAAACCTCCATAGAGCAATATCATATCCTGAACCACAGCATCAGCAGCGCACACAGCAGCATCAGCAACAATTTTCCAGCGAACCGATTCTTGTGCCAAAGTCATCTTATGTTTCTGGTCCTCCTTCAGGCGGCAGATCGCCAGATCAGCATTTAGGACAACCTAATACACAATACCATCCTGGTGGGCCTCATTTGGGATCGCCAAATCTCTCCCCTTTTCCAAGTTCTCATCCTCAGTTGGTTGGGATGCATCATGGATCACCGCAGCGCACTGGAAACATGCCTCAGTTTCAACCTTCTCTTCCTGTGAACAATCGCACATCAGCTCAATGGATGAATCGTCAAAATATGTATCCTGCAAATACTTCTGGGATCATGAACAACATGTTGCCACAACAGCAGTTACCTCATCAAAACGGTTTGATGCCTCAACAGCAGAGGATGCCTCAGATGCAGGTTCCCCAGAATAGGTTACTACATCCGATGCAGCCTCACGGGCATTTTCCAGGAATGCAGCCTCAGCTATTTAATTCCCACCTCTCTCGATCTAGGTCATCGGGCAGTTATGATGCAATGCTTGGGTTTGGTGATCTGAGGGAAGGAATACCAGGATCAGGTCAGGGGAACAGACAAAACATGCGGTTTCATCAACAGGGTTTTGATGGTGGGCTTCAAAGGAGAGATAATGCATGGCCTCCTTTCCGGTCGAAATATATGACAGCTGATGAAATAGAGAACATCCTAAGAGTGCAGCTTGCAGCTACACATAGCAATGATCCTTATGTAGATGATTATTACCACCAGGCCCGTCTTTCTAAGAAATCTGCGGGTGCAAAACTGAAGCATCATTTCTGTCCGAATCATTTGAGAGACCTTCCATCTCGTGCACGAACTATCAACGAGCCCCATGCATTTCTTCAGGTTGATGCTCTTGGTAGAGTTCCTTTCTCTTCGATCCGCAGGCCTCGTCCTCTGCTTGAAATGGATCCTCCAAATTCAACTAAATCTGGTAATCTGGAGCATAAAGATACAGACAAGCCCCTTGAACAAGAACCAATGCTTGCAGCTAGGGTGATTATTGAGGAAGGTCTCTACCTCTTCCTCGAAGTAGATGATATTGACCGGTTCTTAGAGTTCAATCAACTCCAAGATGGTGGAAACCAGTTGAGGCAAAAGCGGCAAGCTCTGTTGGATGGGCTTGCAGTGTCACTGCAGCTTGTTGACCCCCTTGGTAAGAACGGGCAAAACAGTGGTCTTGGATCTCAGGATGATCTCGTATTTCTAAGAATTATCTCCCTTCGAAAGGGTCGGAAGCTACTTACAAGGTACCTCCAGCTTCTTTTCCCGGGCAGCGATCTAATGCGAATAGTTTCCATGGCCATTTTCAGACACTTAAGGTCCTTGTTCGGAGTGAGATCATCAGATACCGAAACCACGGAAACCACTATCAAACTTGCAAAAGTTGTCGCTTTATGCATTCACACCATGGATCTTGGCCCTGTAAGTGCGAGTCTAGCAGCAGTTTCTTGTTCTTCTGAGCAGCCACCACTTCGTCCTTTGGGTAGTCCCGTTGGAGATGAAGCTACCATCATACTAAAATCTGCACTCGATAGAGCTACCGAGCTTCTCCGTGCAAATAATTACAACAATGCAGGCATGAATCTTTGGCGTGGTTCCTTTGATGAGTTCTTCAACTTGCTGATGAAGCACTGCATAAGCAAGTACGACAATATAATGCTGAACTTGAATTCACAATTGTCACCGCACTTTGCCACAGAGATATCTGAAGCTGCAGCACAAGCCATTGTCAGGGAAATGCCTATTGAGCTTCTACGCGCAAGTTTCCCGCACATCAGCGATGAGCAAAAGAGAATACTTGTGGAATTTTTGAAGCTCGGTAGCCAGAAAACTGATTCAGTCATAGCTTGATGATAGTCGATAAAAACCAAAACTTCCGCATGAAGCAGGAGAAGTTAGCAACTGAGAGAAGGATCAAACTTTTTCTTCCGCTGGTGGTTCTTTTTCGAAAGCTCTTCTCCTTTCTTTGATACTGGGGTTTGTTTTTTTTTTTTTTTTTTTTTTTGTGGACGACATGGATGATGTGAAAGAAGCAGGAGAAGTTGGCAGAAGGTGTTAAGCTTGTTTTACCTATAAGATAGAAAATGAAGATGACAGTTACTACCCTGTGTGTGTGGGTGTGTTCTACTAATCTTGCAAGTTGCAACGGTTTCGAATTTTTTTACTCGGAACCAAATTTTTTTTTTTTTCACTTAACTTTTGGGTATTTCTCTATTTTTGTTTGGTTAATTTTTCGTGTTTTTAAATGGGTTCCGATACGCATATGTGGGGGTAGTAAATGTTTGGCGATGAGTTCTCTTGTTGTCTTTCGTGTTTGTCACATCATTTCACATTTGGATCGGATATATATAATTTGTTGATATTGTTTTTGCCTTGTTAAACTTGATTCATCTCAGAAGCAAGGTAAAAACACTTATTTCCAAATATATTTCGATTTCTAAACACTTTTTCTGCTAGTTTATAGCCTAGTTGGAAGAACAACACCTTGCAATGCTAACACAGCAAGAGTTCAAGTATTTGATATCTCTTGGTCCATTCTGGAAACAATTGCCTTCAAACAATTTAAGGTTGTAATCTGAAACCTTAGAAGCAAAGAGTCTTATATTGAATCTGGTCAAGGTTATAGCTGTGCCTAATCAATTTTTCATCATAAGACACCTTCCAATGCCTGCCAAATCTGCTCTGTTCCTGCAAAACTTTGTATAATCATGATGTTCGAAATTGCTCTTCGGATTGCAGTATACAAAAAAGACAATTCAGATAAAGATGAGCAATATTATTAAAACTAGGCGAAAAGGCTCATCATATTGTTGGAGTACAATGTCAGACAAATCGTAAAGCCAGAAACTTTAAAGGTATCACACCCAAAAGCTAAGAGCACCAACAAAAGCAACAGACTACTTAAGCTTCAGTGAGATGGAAAAGCTTCCTACAAATCAGTAGATCATAAAGTCAAAAGCTAATTCTAATTCAGTGTCCAGAATGCTGATGGTTCCTGATCCTGCTTGAACGCCTCACTGGTGTTACCATCTCTTCCTCTTTACGACCACTTCTCTTTTGTATCTTCTCGTATGTTGTGAAACTTCCATATGAAACAGAGCCTATGGAGTATTCTGATGCCGAGGAAGCCATAGATTCGCCGCTATCATTACTCTTCCTGCCTCCTCCTCCGCTTTGATATTCTTTGAGATCATCTCTGTTGTTGCAGCTGTGCAATGATTTGTTCTTATGGAAACTGAAGCTCATCTCAGAAGGGAATGATGATACCTCTCTTTTTCTGTCATCATCATTTTCTTCTTCTTCCTGGAAATTCAGTGAAGAAAGCCTTTCTTTGATCAGATTCTCTACTGGCACATGCTCAAAGTTTACCTCTTTAGTGTCAGAGATTGTTGTTGGTTCACCATCTTCATGTAGCACCATCACAGGTTTTGCCTTCTTCTTAGCTAATAAGAAAGCAGCTGCTGCTGCAAGCATCACAGTCGAAAACAAGACTATCACTTTTTTCTGGTTACTCAACAAAATTTCCTTCCAATCAGCTGCATTAACAACTTCACCGATCCTACTCTTTTCTTCCAAATCATTACCATCTACATCAGTAATGTCTGCTGAGATATCGCTGGATTCAGCAATTTCCCCAATACCTTCTTCTTCTGAGCCAGTTTCAGGATTGGCTACTTCAGTGTCTATTTGCTGGTGACCACTGATTGCAGCAGACTCCACATCATGTAACTGGTGTGCGTCAGATTCAGCTTCTTCCACGTTCTTCACACCTTCCTCCAGGTTCTTCTGGTCATTTTCTTCATATTCTCTCTGCCCTTCAAAACCATCAGTTTCTTGGCCACCACTTTCTTCTTCCTCAGAAAGAGATTTTGAATATCCTTCACCTCCATTCATCTCTGTATCTGTGGCCATCTTGATCTCAGATTCTTCCATGTCCTTCACATCATTTTGGGCCGATCTAGTTTCAGATTCATGACCTTCCTCCAGGTTCTTCTGGTCAATTTCTTCATATTCTTTCTTCCCTTCAACACCATCAGTTTCTTGGCCACCACTTTCTTCTTTTTCAGAAAGAGATTCTGAATATCCTTCACCTCCATTCATCTTTGTATCTGTGGCCATCTTGATCTCAGTCTGCTTATCAGTTTCATAAACCATTTCTGAGTTTACCTCTCCTCCTTCGCTCTCCTGCTCGAATTCATTGCCATCCTCTTCGTAGACAGCTTCAAGATCGATTTCACCACTGTTCTCGGGTTCTTCATGAACACCATTCTCTTCTTCCATATACATTTCTAAGCTCCAGTTTTGGCTATCCACCAACAACCCAGCAACACTGATTTCACCACCAGGTGTCTGGAAAACAGTATCAGACAATCTTGTATCTTCCAAAATATCTGTCAAATTATGAAATTGAAAAGGACCATATCCCTCTTCTTCTCGTAGACTTGAGATCAGCTTATCCATATACACCAGTGATGATTCTGCCCACATCCTCAGCTTTACACTCAACTGCTCAAAGCTCTCTGTTGCAGACTTTGTGATTTCTACTGGGATATGAAACTGGTGGAAATGTGAATCTTGACTGATGTTTGGCTGAGTAAATGCCACCGAAGAAACCAACAACAAATACGCCACACCAAGAACAAAAATCCAACCAAGCAACTTGGATGTCTTGAAACGACACTGTTTTGAAATCTGATGAGTTTCTTCTTCTTCAGTGCTTTCAGAGCTCTCAGCGGAGAGTACTTCTTCTTCATCACTCTCCGCTGCTTCCAAATGCTCCTCATCATTCTCATCATGGATTACTTCTGCCTCTTCTTCTACTGCTACTACACCTTCCTGAGAAGCAACTTCCTCCTCTTGTTGGCTTTCCTCTGCAGACAAATCAGCTTCAGAAGAAGAGCTTTCAGAGCTGAAAAGCCCCTCGAGCTGCTTGCACTCATCAAAATGATGCTCGATTCTTAGATTTGGCCTGTAATGGAGAAACTGAGGCCTCGGTGACAGGTAATTCTTCTTTGGATCATAAGGTGCCACCGATGGATCCACTTCATGAGACCCAAACACAGGGAACTTGAAGCTTGAGTCATCGAAATCTCCATTGCTCTTGTTTCCATGATTCTCATCAAAATCAGTGACAGTAATGTCATGTGATTCCTCCTCATCAAGTTGCTTCTTTTCATCGACACAAATCTGCTCTTGATCTGTATCTTCCCCAATGATGCAAACTACATCGGAAAATGAGACAGACGACCGAACCTGATGATGGTGGGTTTTGTCAAAGGATCGAGACGCTTCGTTTTTATCAGACAAGATCTTCTTCCTTGGCGATGGATTGATCTTGGAAACGGCTGAAATCGTCGGTGACATGAAGTTCTTGGCACCCTTCGGAGCTTTGACCACATTTGAGATTTGATCCTTGTCGTTCTGGTTCTCTTTATCCCCAAACTCGACCCGGCTGATTTCTCTTCCGGTTGAGTTCCTCCGGGACAAATCTGCCGGAATCGGGTCGGCTCGAAAACTCCGCCGCATCAGATCTCCGGTCTCCGAATTTCTGGGTTTAGGGTTTGGTCGGCAAGGGATACAAGGAGAAGATGAAGAAACAGAAACTGAGAGCTTGTTCTTTGAAGGAGAAGAAGCCATGATTGATGATGAATAATCCGCTCAGGGATCCTTCGTAAATGAGAATGAATTATTTAACGAATCTCACTTCTTTTGTTCGTTAAAGGAAAGAAGATATCAAGAATCTGCAAGATTATCAATTTTTGAATGCTTTAAGATCCAAAGTTTTGAATTTTAAAAAGAGAGAGAGACAGAGAGATCGTAACGGCTAGTTGCTCGCTTGCGTGTAAATTTATATATTACAAAAAAACAATCCCTGATAATCTTTGGTTACTGCTAAATGATTCTGATCTTCGTATCGTACGGATACTTTTTTCTTTTCTTTACTTCTCCCGTCCTTATATTTGTCAACTGTTTCCCCTAATTTTCCAAAGATTTCTATTATCTTCCATAAACTTACAAATAGATTTAAAAGCCCCATGATCCTAAACAGTTCACTAATCCCATTTAGATTCAGTAGCTTTTGGATTTATAATCTAAGGAAATTTATCATCCTGGAATTGAATAAGATCAAATAAGGGCATGTTTTTCTTTTTCCTTGCGTCTTTGTCTAAGTTTTAAATATGGATTTATATGGAGAATGTAGAAACATTTGGAAGAAATTTAGGTTTCTCAAAATTGAGTTCAGATAAAATAATATTCAATTGGTGTATATTAACGACCGTCGATTTTGGACGGCCACGATGATGACACGTCTGATCCTAAGGAAGTTACCTCTAGATAGTTTACAGATAAACTAGCCGTTATGGTTAGAAATAGCAAACCATATAAAAAAAAGAGAAAAAATAGAGAGAATCCAAAATGTAGAGGTTCTGCCCGTCCACTGATGGATATAAGCAGAGTAGCCAATTGGTTTGAACTTTGAAGTCTATTAATGGGCCTTTGGCTGAAGTGAAAAAAAATTGGTCATCGGCTCAATTCTTTTTTTTCTTTCTTTCACATCGTCATCGGCTCAATTCATCATATACCTTCGTCCATATATTTGTGGAATTGTTTTTCTCTGCACATTGTTTTTACATTAAACTTCTTTTATCGTTCATATGATACAAAGTGTTATTACAAAAAGTAGATAGGTTTAGAGATGGTTTGGCAACCAAGGTTGCAATGATCTTGAGAACAAGTTGAATACAAATTCGGTAATTGGTTATTTCGAGGGATTTCATGTGGCGTAATTAGGAGAATATACATGGATTTCTTTTTTTTGACCATGGATTTCTTCTTCTGTTCTTTTAGTAGATTTGGATTTAAGCTAAGTAATTTAATCAGTTAGTTTTATTTTCGACATAGATACTGTAAATATTTCAAGAGACTTCGTTTTTTGATTTGGGAGGGACGTCATTAAACACATAATCTTAATAATGTATCAATAATTTTTGAATTTAGCCGCATTATGGTTCAAGGCGAAAACGTGAAATATATGGCAAACAGAAAGAAAGACGACTACATATTAAAAAATACAAAAATCATCATCACAAACTTTGGTATGAAATTATCTGGTTATTAGACAGACTTAAGGATCCAGAAAATCAGTTTCTTAACAAATTAAACTAACGAATTCAAAGATAAAAAAAAAAAAAGGATAAAAGGGAGAGCGAGATTCAGATGGTAGTGCATGATGTAAAGTTCATCAAAAGATGTTCAGAGTTGGATTGTTCTATGGTAACATCATCATCATCATAATCATCGCCTCTCTCCTCTCATAAATCCTTTCGATTTTTACAAAATTCAGAGAAATAAAAACCAATAGGATCAGTTAAAATAAAAAAAAAAGATCTTGAATCAAACAAAAACAAGATTATCGAATAGATCGACGAAGAAGACTCATCTCAATGTGTTCCAAGAGAAAAAAATCTAGAAAACTGTAGACCGGATTGCAACTGCGGAAAATACATGCTTTGATCACCAAAGGAGGGAGACTTAAATAGTGGCGAACTTTAGGGTTTTGATCTGGAATTAGGCTACTGGGCTGATATCATACGGCCCAATAGTATTCAGAGTTCATTATTTTTGTTTGGGCTCGTTTTAGGAAGAAGTGAAAAATTAAAAAAACTGTGACAAGTTGTTTGGATGACATCATTTTATTTTCTTAACTCAGAAAAACGAGAAAAATAAATTTCCAGAGAAAATTGAGAAGTCACCCATTAAAGCTCTCTCTGTTTCTGCATTACTGTACATAAGGGTTTTTGATAAAGTGTCTCTCTTTCCTTTCCTTTCAATCTCTGGATTTTGATCGTAGCTACATTTAGTCTCATTCATTTCCATGGCTGCCACTAATGATGAGCGCTTTATGAAGCCTTTCATCTCAGAGAAGTCATCTGAATCATTGGTGAGAAAGAATGTCTCTCTCTCTCTCTCTCTTTTTTCTTTTCTTTTGATCTTCTTCCTCAAGAAGTAAAAGGAAAAAATGTGTGTAGTGTTCTGATTTGGGGACCTGTGGTTTTAAAGTGTTCATGGAGCTAAGAACTAAGGTCCTTTTAATGCTTCCTTTACTTCAAAATTTGCGGAATAAAATATCAGATCCATTTTTCCTTTCGCTATTTGGGTATTGCTTAGTTTTTGTTGAAGATGTTAACTTTCTTAATTAGTTTATTTACCCTCGTGTTACTGAATCTGGCAAGATTTGGAATGAAAAATATGTGATTAGACCTAGCCTCTGAATCCAAATTTTTTTCTTTGGGAATGACAAAATATCAAGACTCGGAATTTAAACAAGAGTCTCTTGTTTCTGTGTTTCTGCTATTGTCTCCTGAGAGTTGATTTTTATGTTTTTGTTTTAGGAAATACCGTTGGGCTTCAACGAGTACTTACCAGATCCATTGCCAAATACCGTGGAACTCCTAGACTATAGTGGTAGATCCTGGACGATTAGGATGAAGAAAATAGGGGAGAAAGTGTTTCTAACTATTGGTTGGGAAAATTTTGTAAAGGATAACAATCTCGAAGACGGGAAGATGATGAACTTCATCTATGACTGCAAGCGGACCTTCCATGTTATCATTTTTGGTCATAACGGCGTTAGTGAATTTATAGACCTCCCTCAAGTCGTAATAGATGTTGATGAGTATGAAGAAGAAGAAGAAGAAGAAGAAGACGAAGATGAGAATATCAGTAAGTAAAATTTGGGTCTATATCATCCACGGAGGGAGAAGCAAAGGGCTGCTTTAAGTTAGTTATTTATCTGGATCTATGTAACAAGATGTTTTAGGTTTAATTTTTTGACCACCCTTTGTTTTCTGCTCTAATCTGTGTTTAGAACATCAATTAAAAGACTGTGACATTGTCTGTTGCTATCATTTTGTGATAATTGTCTTTGGTGAAGAAGAGAGTGTTGTTAACAAGGGAATGAGAGAAACTGTTTGGTATACTGGGAAACGGATGGTTGACTTGTGATGAACCTTAAAGCTTCCATGCGGTAAGAGACTCGGTGCGAGCGAGAAGGTTTTAGCGTTGGTCACGTGACAGGTGGATGGGTGTATTTGTTAGATACTAATAATTGTTGCCCAAATTGAATAAATTTAAAAGTTACGAGGTATTTCTAGATAACCTTTTCACGGCTAAGCACTCTTTTATTTGACCGGCGTTTCGCGGCTTGGGTCGTCGGGAAAAATGAAGAGCGGCAAGTATTCGTGTAGTACGAGATCAGAAACCCTAGAATGGATCACCGCCATTATTGATTTCCTTAAACCCTTTTCATTCCTCATCAATGCTCACGTTGTCAATTTCTTCAAGGTACCGAATTGTTTTTTTTTTTTTTTTTTTTTCTGGTCGATTATCGGAAACAATCTAAAGTTCGTCTTTTTTTATGGCTTATAATTTTCTTTCTGAGTTGATTGGTTCCAGGATAAGCAATGGGAAGCTGTTGATCAGGAATGGATGAGCTGCTTAAGGAATGAGAAGCCGGAAAATATTCTTCTTATCCCGTCCGGTGGTGTCCAGGTAAAGTTCTTGGCTTGTAGTCATGATTGAGAATTTGATTAATAACAAAGCGTATATCGTAAATCCTATTTGTGCTAGTGTTGGTCAGAGTTTTAGTTTAGCTGAAAAGTATTGGTAGGCGTCTGTATAATTTCGTGTTGTTGGATCTGATTTTTAGGATCACTGGCCTGCTTCACTCAAGGAATTTGTTCACACGTTGAGGTCTCTATCGTTTCCTAGAGAGCAAGCGGAATTACAGGCGGTATATTGTATACTCTGCACTAAACCCTTACATTCTTCTAATTATAATTTCCTTAGCATTTTCTCCATGTTTACTACCTTTGGGGGTGTATGAACAGAATGGTGGAATGTTTCTCTACCTGTTGTGCTGCATCAGGATGGTATTATAGATTCTAAGTCTGAATATGCTACATCATTTTCCACTGTTGGCAGATACTCGCAGATGTGAATATGGCACCGCTTAGCACCGTTCTTTCACAGGGCATGAATCTGAAGAAAAAACATGAGGTACAGTGTCTTTCAATGATGTCTACTTTTGGTAGGACCTTCAGTAGTCTGCAGCTGTTTCTGCAGTTGGTGACTAAACCCAATCCAAGAAACTTAAATTGAAAAGAGATTATCTAATGGCTTGTAGCTGTTCAAGCCACTTCACATGTAAAATATATAACATTGTAAGTTGTGATGGTCACCAAAAGCTCATTAGCATTTATATAAAATTTTATTAGTGCAAGACCAATGTTTTAGTTTTATCTGGTAAATGTATTTTCATGACATTCTCCTGGCCACATGGATCTGTAAGTCACTTATGGTGGTATTATTATGCAGGTTGAAATTCTTTCCTCTGTTGTTAGTTCAGTTGTTAACAGTGTTGGAGCTTCTACTGTTGTTGATGTCGGTTCTGGCCAGGTATCTTCAATCCCTTTCTCATGTTTACCCATCAATCATAATTGCATGGTTAGTATCGTTTTTGCATATTTCTCTCTAGGTGACTCGATGGTGGTTATTCCTAGCACGGCCTTTTGCTGCTTTTCTTTACTGCATTGCTAATTTCTCCTTCTGGTTTGACTGATGAATTTCGCTTTTATATCTTAGTTTACGAACTTTGTAGTATATAATTATCCATAAGTGTGTTAAACAACATCATTGACAAATGTAACATTTTTCCACTTGTCAAATTATTACGACAGGGTTATCTATCGCAGGTGCTTTCTTTCCAGTATAAGCATTCAGTTGTTGCGATTGACTCTTCCTCCCATCATGGAAAGATAACAGATGCACGCGCATCACGTATCAGAAAGCATTTTGCAGCACAGATGCGTAAATCTGGGTAAGGAGTTAGCACATTATAAGATTATTTAAAACTTTAATAAAGAAACAGATGTCTACTTGTTGATGCTACTTAACCTCTTCTCTGCTAGTTCAGGAAACAAGTGCCCAGATGTTCCAGTGACGATTACATGCCGTGTACTATCCACAGAGATGTTGAAAGCCTTGACCGATGTTTCTCTGGAGAATAATGACTTGGATTTAAATGCAAGTGCATTGAATGAAGGTCCTAGAAGATCAAAACTATCACCTGATGAAAACAGATTGTGTTCACTTGTTCTTGCTGGCCTTCATGCATGTGGGGATCTATCTGTTACAATGCTAAGGTTAGTCTGAATGCTTACTGCGACTGTTTCATTCGAGATTTATGTTATCCTGTCAACACATTATTAGTTTGGTCCTGCTTGCTATGTTAGACCCTAAAAGCTGAAACAATTTGCAACTTGATTTCGTCAGGACTTTTATGGAGTGTGAAGAAGTTAAAGCAGTAGTGAGCATTGGCTGCTGTTACAACTTATTATCTGAAAAAAGCAGTGAGAATTCTTGTTCCAAATGTGGGTTTCCGATGAGCGCTGGTCTCAAATCCTTGGGCTTTTCGCTTGGCAAAAATGCGCGGGATCTAGCTTGTCAGGTATAATCCATTATTGTATCGGTTCTGGATGTTGCATCATTGTTTGTTTTGAATCATAATGTTTCTTCGCTGTATTCTATTTATGTAAAGAAACTACATGTATTTTCTCAGAGTGCTGAGAGATGGAGCAGCTTAGGAGAAGATGCTGGTCTGCAGAATTTCGAGTTGCATTCTTTTCGTGCTGCTTTCCAAATGGTAATATAGGTTTGGTTCTGTTGGTGAATAGACTATTTTTTTTTTTTTTTTTTGAACAACTGAGTATTTCTTTCTTTCTCCCAAGATCTGTGACTTGTTGTTAATCGAATCTGAATTTATAGTGATTGTCTCTAACGAGTAACAACCTAATTACTCTTTGAAGGTTCTGTCAAAACATTATCCAGAGGTTTTGGCGACAAGTCCGTCCATTGGGCGCCAGGGGAAGGCATTTCGTCGTCAACAGCAAAGAAAAGCCCTTGAAACTCCAGCAACAGTAGATACAACTAGGAAAGGTCAGGAGATTAATGGATTAGAATCTATAATAAGTGAGACCAAAATCATTTTGCTTATGTCTATAGTTCACTGCAGACACTGATGACAAGAAACCCACGAGGCAGACAAGCTCGAATTCCGACATCTGTTCTTCTTTTGAGAAGTTTTGCCTGTCAGCATTTTCCCGCCTGAATCTAGAACATCCTGAAGATCTCGACCTGCGTGCCACATGGAAAGAAGCTGATGCATTCACTGTAAGCTATTCCTCAAGTCTCACGCTCTCTCTTTAGGATTTGGATTCTCATAAATTGATGGATGCTTGTCTTTGGTGTTGTCAAACTAAAAAACCGCAGGAACTGATAGGGCCTTACTGGTCTATTCGATCTGCACTAGGACCAGTGCTTGAGACATTGATCTTGCTTGATAGGCTTATGTTTCTCCAAGAACAAGGTGACTCCATCAAAGTTGTTATGCTTCCCATCTTTGATCCCACCATCTCACCCAGAAATGTCGCCATTATTGCTAAAAGACTTTGATCCTAGAGCTTGAAACTCTCTTTTGATCCTTTTAAAAACTTTGGGTAACGTGTGAAATGTGTTTCTGTTGGAATTGACGTTGAAGTTGTATGCATATCGGTTTCGATTTATCAAACTTCATTGAGCATTGAAGAGAGAAGTCACCTGAAGAGTTGAGAACTCTGCTTTCACCTGTCCCCATTTTCCGTCGTGTGAACACAGTCCCATTTCTTCCTTGTCGTTCGTGATCAACAATAAAAACAAGAGAATGTGATAAGGTTTCCTTTGACTTTTTAAAAAACTCTATTTTTTTTAATCATTGTTTATGCATTTCATCACCTTACGCTATAGGTTTAACTATTATTTAATAGATTCATTCAATTTTTGCTTTTTTAATAAGCAATTCCGTTTTTGTGTTAGACACGTTTTCACATTATAACTAGTTAAAATAAACTTTACTCATCAACTTAAAAGTTCAAAACCAAATAAGATTTCCATTATGTCGGGTGACACAACAATACTGGTACAAATTGATAGGCTATAAAATATAAGATTAAAAGTGTTTATGCATTTCATCACCTTACGCTATAGGTTTAATAGATTCATTCAAATTTTGTTTTTTTAATAAGCAATTCCGTTTTTATGTCGTTTTCACATTATCCCCCGTATATTAATTAAGAAGGACTGATAAAAAAAAACATTGGCCTTACATGTTATTTACAAATGTGCCATGATGAGGTGTCATCACCATAGAGTTTCTCGAGTCATTTATGAAAAAAGTTTTAAGTTACTAGAATATTTACATTTGTACCATTTACATTAAACTTATGCATAATCATATAAATTTTATTATGAGATTAAAATCATAATGATGGATTTTATATACGCTATTAAATCAATATTATTTTTTAATTTGTTTTATTTATAAAATAAAAAAAATATTTTTGA
>PKMM01019423.1:0-126539 GCA_002933915.1 Eutrema heterophyllum
ATAAACAATGTGGATTTTTTTCCGTAAAGGGGAAGTCGGTGACTGGAAGAATTATCTTACTCCTGAAATGGAGAACAAGATAGACATGATCGTCCAAGAGAAACTCCAAGGTTCTGGTTTGAAATTCTAGAGTTACGTATGTTTATGGTTTGTGTTTTCTTTGATGCTGCAAAATAAAAGTACCGTCCGTTGTTATGTTCTTTTAAAATGTCTTCTTTTTTTCTTTCCAAAATGTGTCTCAATTGTTGCTTTGATGTGTTTTAATTAATATTGTCCAATAATAGCCAATTAGGTGTTATCTGCCTCATGTAAAAGATTAATTATATCTAAAAAATAAATTATTTAAAGAGTATAGAATATCAAAGTAGTTCAATACAATGTGGAAAACGATATATCGAAAACTTAAAATTATTATAACTCAAAATAAAAAAACTAAAATTTAGAATATTTGTTAATGGTTCTATTATCTTTTTTTTTTTCAACACTTTCTTCGTTAATTTAAACTTCCAAAGTACAAATAAAGGGAATTAAGCATTCTCTAAAATTATTACAACACAATTAAAAGCAAAGCAACAAAGAGCAGATAGAACATCATAGAAGATGGACATCGAATTTGGGACAAGTCTCAAATGCGTCAAAATAAACTTCACGGCAAAGCCGGAAAGTTTGAACTTAGTCACTTTCGAATGTGACGTTGAAGGAGAACCCCTACCTCCGATATTCGTAGAAACGAAATCGTTTGCCTCTTATGGTCCCGTGCAGACCGCTACGTAAGAAGACAAGTCTGTAGAGAGATTCACAAGGGATCCCGGCAATAAGCTCGGGATAATGACACCTCTCGGCGAGGTTTTTGGAGTCCGAAGATTATGCTCGAGCAAACATTTAGTTTCGATGATTGAGCAGCGAGCATGTTGGGGGAAGGGTGGCGGAGACAGCTGATACCGGTGGCTGAACCGAAGGGGAGGAGGAGCGACGGTGAGTAACCGAAGAAACGCCGGACAGATGAACCGCATCGTCATATTGGGCCAAGCCCACGATAAAGAGTAGCTGGATAAGTTACACGTCTTCGAGGAGACAGAGGAAGCAGGACTGGCCGATTGCTTCGCCGGCAAACCCCTTGATAGCTTGGAAGCAGTTTGTCCTCGAAACTGTCTGAGTCTGATCGAAGGGAGGCGTAGCGAAGGCGACAGCAGATCCGGCGGAATGGGCTCGAGCAAACACTTATCTTCGATGATTGAGCAGCAAGCTTGTTAGTAGGATGGCGGAGGCAGCTGATACCGGTGGCTGAACCGAAGGGGAATAGGAGAGACTGTCAGGAACAGAAGAAATGCCGGACAAACGAACAGTTTTGTCATATTAGGCCAAGCCCACAATGAAAAGTATCCAGAAATTTTTCACTTCGTGGAGGATTCAGATGAAACCGAAATCAATGATAGTCTCAACACAGATATATCCGAGACAATCCCGGCATACGAGCTGATGACATCGGGCCGAAAATTTGAGCTTTGTTGAATTGGAGGGTGGGCCAATAACGATGAAGAGAGATGGGTTACAAACCATAAAAGGCATCTTGGGCCAGGCCCACAATGAATGTTCGTCGGGAGTTGTGCGAGACATCGAGACAATTCCGGCAAGGAAGCCGATGAGCTCTGCGACCAGTAGACATCTCACCAACGTCAAGTTGGAGGAAACCAAATGAAACCAGATCCAAGGAGTCAAGGCGGCCAGGAGGAGCAACGGCGGTGACTCACGGAAACAGAGAAGAACCAAAACGAGCTCTATCAGAGATGCTATACTCACGCATCTAACCGAGAGAGGGATTGAGAAACTCGCCAAAGACCGCGGAGCACCACCACCGAAATCCTTACCCGACGCCGGCGACTTTAATTAGATCTGCAAGGGGAGACGAACCCCATAACCATAGCTAAAACCTTCGAGCCTCCGAGCACAAGAAGCTGAGGAAGACAACGATAACAAGGGGGAGGCGGCAAGAGTCAGTGAACGGAGGCGAGAGACGGCATAGAAATAGAGAGAGAAGGCACGTAAGCGAGCAAACGGCTGAGGCAAGGAAAACGGAGGCGAGACAAGAAACCGACGAGACACAGGTAACGACATCGAGAGAAGGAGAAACAAACAGAACGGCGAAGAGGAGGATAGTTTCGTCGGAGCTTTTCTCACGGCCTGAGACCAGAGAAAGGCTCGACTCAACACCAGGCGAGGGGCGGTCAACAGAGAGAGGGGCCGGAGCGGGTGGCGACGACGGAGATGAAGAGATCGAAGGAAGCAAACTTTGAGAAGCGGCGCCTTGGAAAACGTGTCTGTGAGGAAAATTTAGGGCAAACTGTATCAAATCATTATTTTGTTGACTAATGGTTCTATTATCACATAGAAGATTTTTGTGTTGAAAATAAGTTTCAGCTATTATGGAAATAAGTCTCATAGAGAATCTTACATAAAGTCATCTTTCGCGTCTTGGAATCAGCAAATACAACATGTGATAGGACAACGTTACAGTCATTTAACCTTCACAGTTCACATGAGGATTACCTAAAGAGACAGAGACGTTACATTGTGAATCTCTCACTAACTAGTTATACATTTCAGAATAAATATGTCAGGCCGATATTTGGTAAAAGTTTTATCATATGTTCTTACAGTTACACTATTACATGCAACATGCTTATCATATGCTCGCAATAATCTTCTTATCATAGCTTCTTACAATTACACTATCACATGCTTATCATATGCTCATCATTCAATATTCATGTCATGACAATGACAATGCGCATACGAATATATATTGTGCACATTATGGTGGGTTCCAACTTATATGATGTGCCATATCATATCCGATTCCATGACCGCAAAAGCGCATCGACAAATGCTAGCTTGCTTATCTTATATATGAGTGTACCCTTCTATGTACTCTTTGTTGGCTTTTTTTTTGTTCAGCGCCACTCGATATACCACCACATTTTAAATTTCTCGTGAGTTTTGAAATTGTCCACCATCAACAAGGTGCACTTGCGACCCTTGTAGTCACACTTGGTAAATAAGTTCCCAGTCCCTTTTGATATCTTCAGGTAACTATAGTCCAATCTCATGCTACAATCCCCTATCTTAGTTTATCATTTCGTTGGTTAGTAGCTTAGTTTGCTGAAGTCTATGGTTTGTGCTCTGAGGTATACAGTTCAGGTTTGTTCGACGGTTCTTAGAGCGGGCTTCTTGAAGCTAACTCATGCGAGACAAATTTGACAAAGGAGAATTGGCATCATCAAGAGAATTGTTGTCTTGTTATCGTCAAAAGTATTTGAAACCCATTTTCAATAACTCGGTGCGCAAAAAATTACCAAACTCTATTATCTCCAAAAACCAGCACAAATGGGAAAGCTTCATCATTGCTCAATTCCACGGGAAACCTCCTTCTCCAGGAGCTCTATTCACTATCACTAACAACATTTAGAGCAGCATGCTTCGGAACATCACTGTTTCGAGGCTTAAGGAACACTCGTTCTTAATCAAAATTCCTTGTCCCATAACCCGTCAGAGAGTTCTTGCTCAAGGGATGTGGCACATTGAGAATCAGGCAATGTTCGTGGCGAAATAGGAACCATGATGTGATCCCTGCTCACCCGAACTAAATGCAGCTCCGGTCTGGATTGACTTCCACAATGTTCCACCCCACTTCTATTATGAAGAAGGCCTTGAGCACATTACTGGGCTAGTAGGAGACCTAGTCGTACTCCATCCAAACACAGCAAGCATGACCAATTTGGAAGTTGCTCGCGTGTTCACTATTATCGATCCGACAAAACCTCTTCCTGAAACGGTAAATGTCAGGTTTGAGTCATGTCACACCCAGCGAGTCCTGGTTTCAAGCCCGTGGTTGCCCCCTACCTGCGAGCATTGTCATGCGATTGGTCACAGTATTAAGCGCTGCACGACTGCACCAATTACGTGCCCATATTGTAAGTTATCAGGTCACAAAACAGAAGATTGCCATCGTGCTCCTAAGAAAATGGCTGTTAAGGATGCTCTAACAATCATCAATTCAAAAAAGAAGAAACATAAATACCAGATAAAGAAGAAAAAGACTGCAAACTCGTCGGAGTTGGGTGGTACAGTAGAGATTGATATTGGCCTGGATACGCTTGAGAATCAAGAAAAAACTCCAAAGACAAAGAAGCGATTGTCCAGAAAGAAGAGAGAACCAAAACCTCCTCGGATTCATCGGGGTCATCAGAATCAGAGGATTCAACTAGTTCTGAAGTAGAAGCCTCAAATCGCAATTCAGAGGAGGATCTCTCCTCTCCTGATGAAGCAAGTTTTACAACAGTCATCTCTAGAAGGAAGAAGAAAGAGTTGAGTAAGCAAAACCGGAGCAAAGGCTCCAAACCTCTCAAATTTTAATGATAGACAGCTTTTGTTGGAACGTCAGAGGCTTCAATAAATCAATTAGGCGAAGGAATTTCAAGAGTTGGTTTAAGCATAATAAATCTCTTTTTGGTAGTCTCATCGAATGATAAGTCCCTGTTATAGGATATCAATGTTGATCAAACAAGAACAATAGACGCAAGTGTTTACTTAATAATTTTCTCTCTTTATTTTCTTAATCACAATTGTAGTTACATCTTTATACAAGAGGAGAAGCAAGACACGAGATAGTGGAGAGGATAGTGGAGGATAGTGGAGGATAGTGGAGACAACACTCTAATAATATTATATACTCTATTATAGTGGACAAGAAAAGATAATAAACGTGGGATCTCATTGGTCTTCTTAGGTGATGTCCACGTCATCTTCTTCTTCACAATGTATCCCATCAATATACCCATCCTCCAAAGAACATTTTCCTTAAGGTTCGACACAAAACATGAACATGATCTCACGGCGGTGGTGAACGGTGGTGGCGTCACGGATCGGCGAAATAACAAGCACCGGTGGAACATCGGCGGTGATGCGACGGAGATGGTGGAGAAAATCGGAGCAGCTAGCGTCGACGGTGGACATGAGAGAAGAAGATACAGTGGTTACTTGCGATGTAAGCAACCTCTTAGGTCTGCCCTAGAACGCGTCTCCTGATAGTGAACTTTTTACGGTTCGCACAATTAACCCATTGTGCACAATACCACAACCTAATGGTATGTCATTGTAGCACTTAGGGATCTAATTCACAAGGAGACACGAGAACAACACACAGAGAATACGAGACATTTCTTAATCTAAGCTAATCGAATAAAGGTTTTCTAATGATCCTAATCAATTTAAAGACAAGATAATAAATAACCAAGCATATAACAAAGGTAATTAAAAGACTAACAAGTTTTGAACCGAAACAAAACGAAAACGATTTAAACAAGATAAAGCAAACGAACTTCGGGTAATGGTAATCGACTTGGACATTCTCTAGCTAAACCATGATACTCAAAAAATCAAACAATGCTAATCCTTAGGCCTTAGAACACTAATTTAGACTAATCCACTTCCATGACAATAATCACTTCACTAATCATTTAATTGAGAACAAACTTCCATTTGCAATTAAATGATCAACAAGCATTAATCTCAATTCTAAATAGCCATTAAACACCCTAGACATCCATTTCCATAGGCTATGAATGTAAAACACTTGCTAAGTTTGGTTGAGGAATTTCATCGAACACCATCCGGGCGTAAAATTCCTTAAGATCTAAATCAACTTTGTCAAGGCTAATCTAGCATTAATCACACCTAACAAGTAAGGATTCTTCATAAACTAAGTCCTAAGTATCATGATTTAGCAAGAAAACATCTAATATACCATACCCAAAGTTCTAACGAAACTACTCACAAACCATGACAATCTCAACAAATCCTATGTAGGAGGTGTTTAGATTCATGGTTAGATGATTAGAAATAGATAGATAGATGAAAACAAACAAGAATTTGCATTAAAAACAAAGTATTTTTTCAAAATCTCCAAACTCTCTCTAAGAAATGTGTTTTTCTTCAAACTAAAAACAATATATCATCATAATTATGTCTCTTAGTCATTTATACATAAGTAGGTCGCATGAGTCACATCGGTGTGCATCTGGCCGATGCAGCACCCCGATGTGACTTCTGTCATTAGTCCAAATCGATGCCAGATGGACATGTGCTCACTAAATTTGTTGTATCTCTTGAACCACTGCTCGTAATGACCTGAAACTAAATCCAAATGGAAACCCTTCATATGAATCGATCTTTGAAGCTCGTTGGACGGACTCTGTATTTTGCTCTTGAGGAGCTCACATCGGTGTGTAGTTGACCGATACAGCTCCCCGAGGATTCTCCTGTGTGTTTTCTGGGATTCCACATCGGTATGCACTTCACCGATGCACCATACCGATGTGACTTCTGTATGAGTTAATGTCGCGCCAGACGGACGTGTGCTCAGTGAAATGACGATAACTTCCGCAATAAGGCTCAGAACGTTATGAAACAACCTTTGTTAGATATATGACTCAATTATCTACACGTTTAATCAAGGGCTCCAAGGCTGAATCGGAGCGCAAGGTCTTCTTCTCCGTCGATATTTGAAGCACGTCGGACGGCCTATGTATTTGTCTTGATCTTTGGGCATAACTCTTGCTCCAAACTGGTTCCTTTTGCCCCATGATCTTCCTCCAAGCTCCACCATTATTCCATAAGCTCCAAATGGTACCTAAAAGACTCCACAACACACAAACATATGCAAGAACTAACCTAAGACTCACCAACTCTAAAATGGATGCGAACTAGACCAAAAACCATGAAATGAATGCAGAAGGTCACAAAATGCTAACTAAAATGTATGCTAAAATGGACTAAATTATGCAACTATCAACTCCCCCGAACTTGGCTTTTGCTTGTCCGCAAGCAAACAAACAAGAACAAGTCGAAGAAGAGGTTGGTATGTGGGAGATCATATCCGAGAATATTAACAAAAGAATTCAATTCAATGCCCTTGAGAGTAGTTATATGATGCACAAACAACCTCTACTTCAAAAGATTTAGCCATACTCGTTGTTACACGAATTTGGTCTAAGCCTTAGCATCTACAAGCAATCATATCCTCTAACTCTTAAACATATATTAAGTGTAAATGGTGAATCATGCTTAATACAAATCAAGAGAACTCATTTGGCTTAGGGAAAAGGTTTTGAGATAAAAAATGATCCCAATAATGTGGGTATTCCAATGCAATGGGATCTCTCACGAAAGAATGAACTTTGGCAAAATGGTAAGAGTAAAGAACAATTGATGCGTACAAGGATGACATCCGTCTACCCAATGCCCAATATGAACTCCACTCCTATTTCTAAACCCATCAAGATCCATTCTACACTACCCATTTCACAAGGCATTTTGCCTTCTTAAACCCACACTTCTTTTCTTTCCACAAATGGATTGGCTCTTTATCTTTTTCTTTTAGTTCTTTTTCACTTTCATAACTAGTCTCTCAATCATCATTTAGATGCCTTAGCCATATTTTTTTTTTTTGGCTCTTTCTTTATTTTACACACATAGAGACTTATACTTTCAACACCTAGAGCTATTCCACATTTTCATGCCAACCAATCCAAACTTTTTACTTTCCCCAATCCTTTTCCTTTCTCCACATTATCTTTTCCTTACATCAACACTCAAACTACCAACCTATCTATCAACTCCTTGTCGTTCCAAACTCAACATTTTTTGCTAAGTTCATTCAAAATTAGGCCTCACGACACACACAAGAGATGAATGCTTGAAGGAAATGTTTAGTTAAGGGTGTGGTTAACCGTTCCAAAGATGTGAAACGGCTATTTGAGCTAACAAGAGAGCGGTGAAAAGGGGTAAGATAGCTCAAATATGTATATGACATCCATGAGTTCAACTTTTCAATGTACAAGCATGATAATTTCAAGTCAAGATTAGAGTTCATGTAGATAGAGTTAGATTCAATTCAAAGCATGCTTCAACCAAGACAAAAACATTCAAACCGCAAGATCAAAGCATGGATCATCCTTAACTTTGTGATCGCTCAAATGCATCCAAGAACTCCTAACGAGGGCATTAATTCAAGCTCTTAAGTTTATATTCTACATGGACAATCCTCCCAATGCAAGTGAATGGAAACCTATATGCATCTAGACTTAATCTTAAATATGCAAAATGTAACTAAATGCTTTCTTTTTTAGTTCAAATTTTCAATTTTTTTATTTTTACGGTTTTTCTATGCACTTATATGTATGTATGAGACTCAAGTATGCAAAAAGAAAAATAAGATCACAAAACACAAGATCAAAAGACACAAAGCCCTCCCCTGAACTTGAATTGCAACGTCTCGGTGCAACAAAAGTCAAAGAGAATGTAAAAATATGCAAAAAGTATGTACAATGAAATGGAGTTTGGATCATACCTTTGGATTGGAGAGGGGGTGACGTGTTGTAGCTCTACCCATTCATGCATTAAGTGCCACGATCTTGGACACTGAGGATTCTCCTGGTGGAATTTCGGGGAAGTCACATCGGTGTGCAGTACACCGATGCATCACCCCGAAATGAGTTCTGTTTTTCAACAGAAGTCATTTCGGTATGCACTAAGCCGACGCACAACAACGACGTGGACCATGTGTTTTCTCCGGAGAAATCACATCGGTATACACTTCACTGATGCATGAAACCGAGGATTCTCCTGTGAAGTTCTGGTGGTTTACATCGGGGTGCAGTAAGCCGACGCAGCACCCCGAAATAACTTCTGTTTTTCAACAGAAGTCATTTCGGTATGCATCACCCCGATGCAACATACCGATGTGGTGTCTGTTGATTCCTTGGAATCGTTTTCCTCCTCCTTGATCCAAATTGAACCCACAAAACCTGAAAACATGAAACAAAAACATAAAAAGGAACTAGAAAGAAACTAAAATCAAATATGTACAAGGATAAACATGGGATTGCCTCTCGAGTGCGCTTGTTTAACGTCACTAAGCTTGACGCTTCAAACCATTTTAGGCTTGGAGAGAAGGAGTAGTTGAACTCCATGGCGGGTCCTCGAGCTTGAGTGTGAGAACCTTGCTCATGATCTCTTGAATTCTCGTTGCACCTTTTTCTTTAAGCTCGGGTGTGATGATTGCTCTAACCGTGGCAAAAGGCTTAGACCATCCTTTACACTTGATCTTGTACTCAACCACACCATCTTCATATCTCCACGGTGTTAAGGTCATGGTGGTGAGCTTAGGAAAAACCGATCTAACCTCATTAGGCATGCTCGTTACACCTTTGACAAGGGTGGAAGGGTGGTTATCTTTTGGTTTCTTCTTCTTGGCCTTAGTGCCTTCACCCTTCTTTCGAACCTTTATACTCTCCTTCTCATTTTCCATAGTGGTATGGAAAAGAGATTCCAAGCAAGTATCATCCAACGCTAAGGCTTCTTCAACATTACCATAACCCAAAGTTTTCTCTTCATGAGAATCTTTCTTCTTTTTACAAGCTTTTAGGGGTGAAACCAAATTCATCCTCTCATTCACAATCTTGACCTCGTCTTGAGGTTTCATCTCCCTACTAGTGATTGTGCCACAAAACTCGGTGGAATAGGTCTTGATAGGGTAGAAGACTTTTGCATTAACGTTTTTAAACGTTACCCTCTTATTGGGAAAGTCGATGGTTGCACCTACGGTGTTAAGGAAGGGTGTTCCTATAACGAGAGGACGCTCGCTGCATTGCTCCATCTCCACAACCGTGAGATCTGTTGGAACCAAGCAATTTCCAACCTTGAGAGATAGTCTTCGATCAAACCAAGTGGATGCTTTAATGAGGCATCTCCAAACATAATCGGGATTAAGTGTTGCTTCATGTCTTTGATTCCAAGACTCTTCACCATCTCATAAGAAATCACATTCACACTTGCACCGGAATCACACAAAGCATTATCACTCTCCAAATCACCAAGGGAACAAGAGATGGCAAATTTACCCGGATTTCCAAGCTTGGGAATCGATGTGGGCTCATGTGGAGGAGGTTCAATGCAAGAAGTCTCCTTCCTCGCAACCGTTTTGGCCTCCATGTTTCTGTTTTCAACCACTTCGTTGCTAGCAACCACTACGACTTCATATTTGGTCTCATGGAGATTTCTCTTGATCTCTCGTATAGCTTCTTCAATCTCATCACTCGAGAGGATAACATTGCAATACTCCATTGGGTTTGCATCGATTTTTCCCTTTAGTTTTTCCATGGGTCTACTAGAATGGGGACCTCCTTGAGTGCGTTGTTGATCCAAATGTTCGATTCTAGAGGATAAATCTTCAAATTTTGTGTTGAGATCGTTGTATGAGCAATCCACCTTAGTGTGAATCTCAGCCATCTTCTTATTCAACTCATTTTCTCCATGAGCTTGGCCCGTCAAGAGTTGTTGAAGCATACCCTTCATTTCGACATCTTGTTGTGTCGAGTTGCTTCCTTGCCCTTGTTGAAGTTGCGGTGCAAAAGATGGTTTGCTTTGGTAACCGCCTTGGTTTCCTTGGAATTGGTTTCGAGGAACGAACCCTTGTTGTGGGAAGTTGGAGTTGAAGTCTTTGTTGTAACCGCCTTGGTTTCCCACAAAGTGAACTTTCTTTTGATAACCTTTGCAATCTCCTACATAATTCACTTGCCTTTTGTGTGGCTTCCAAGACCTTGTCTAACTTCTCATTAAGGGCTTTCATCTCCCTTCTTGTTCGGTCCTCATACTCTCCACTTCCTCTCAAAGCGATATCATAATCCTCACCATAATTCACATTGCTTTGGGCAAGATTCTCAACAAGCTCCAACCCATCATCAACCTCTTTTCCAAGAAAGTTCCCATTGCTCGCCGTGTCTAGAAGCATACGAAACTTTGGCAAAACTCCTCGGTATAGAGTGCTTAAGAGCGATTCTTCGGAGAAGCCATGGTGTGGGCATTGCATTGTGTAGCCTTTGAATCGTTCCCACGCTTCACAAAAACTCTCATTCTCTTTTTGAGTGAAGCTCAATATCTCGTTTCTCAACCTTGACGTTCTTGTAGAAGAGAAGAACTTGGCTAGAAAGGCTTTCTTACATTGATCCCAAGAAGTGATGGATCTTTGAGGTAGGTTCTTAATCTCTATGGCTACTGCTAAACCTCCCCGGCAACGGCGCCAAATTGATAGTGAACTTTTTACGGTTCGCACAATTAACCCATTGTGCACAATACCACAACCTAATGGTATGTCATTGTAGCACTTAGGGATCCAATTCACAAGGAGACACGAGAACAACACACAGAGAATACGAGACATTTCTTAATCTAAGCTAATCGAATAAAGGTTTTCTAATGATCATAATCAATTTAAAGACAAGATAATAAATAACCAAGCATATAACAAAGGTAATTAAAAGACTAACAAGTTTTGAACCGAAACAAAACGAAAACGATTTAAACAAGATAAAGCAAACGAACTTCGGGTAATGGTAATCGACTTGGACATTCTCTAGCTAAACCATGATACTCAAAAAATCAAACAATGCTGATCCTTAGGCCTTAGAACACTAATTTAGACTATCCACTTCCATGACAATAATCACTTCACTAATCATTTAATTGAGAACAAACTTCCATTTGCAATTAAATGATCAACAAGCATTAATCTCAATTCTAAATAGCCATTAAACACCCTAGACATCCATTTCCATAGGCTATGAATGTAAAACACTTGCTAAGTTTGGTTGAGGAATTTCATCGAACACCATCCGGGCGTAAAATTCCTTAAGATCTAAATCAACTTTGTCAAGGCTAATCTAGCATTAATCACACCTAACAAGTAAGGATTCTTCATAAACTAAGTCCTAAGTATCATGATTTAGCAAGAAAACATCTAATATACCATACCCAAAGTTCTAACGAAACTACTCACAAACCATGACAATCTCAACAAATCCTATGTAGGAGGTGTTTAGATTCATGGTTAGATGATTAGAAATAGATAGATAGATGAAAACAAACAAGAACTTGCATTAAAAACAAAGTATCTCTTCAAAATCTCCAAACTCTCTCTAAAAAATGTGTTTTTCTTCAAACTAAAAACAAGATATCATCATAATTATGTCTCTTAGTCATTTATACATATATGGGTCGCAGGAGTCACATCGGTGTGCATCTGGCCGATGCAGCACCCCGATGTGACTTCTGTCATTAGTCCAAATCGATGCCATATGGACATGTGCTCCCTAAATTTGTCGTATCTCTTGAACCACTGCTCGGAATGACCTGAAACCACCTCCAAACGATAGCTAACTCAATTATCTACGACTTTCATGAAGATCTTCGAAGCTAAATCCAAATGGAAACCCTTCATATGAGTCGATCTTTGAAGCGATTTGGACGGACTCTGTATTTTGCTCATGAAGAGCTCACATCGGTGTGTAGTTGACCGATGCAGCTCCCTGAGGATTCTCCTGTGTGTTTTCTGGGAGTCCACATCGGTATGCACTTCACCGATGCACCATACCGATGTGACTTCTGTATGAGTCAATGTCGCGCCAGACGGATGTGTGCTCAGTGAAATGATGATACCTTCCGCAATAAGGCTCAGAACGTGATGAAACAACCTTTGTTAGAAAGATAACTCAATTATCTACACTTTTCATCAAGGGCGCCTAGGCTGAATCGGAGCGCAAGGTCTTCTTCTCCACCGATCTTTGAAGCACGTCGGACGGCCTCTCTATTTGCCTTGATCTTTGGGCATAACTCTTGCTCCAAACTGGTTCCTTTTGCCCCATGATCTTCCTCCAAGCTCCACCATTATTCCATAAGCTCCAAATGGTACCTAAAAGACTCCACAACACACAAACATATGCAAGAACTAACATAAGACTCACTAACTCTAAAATGGATGCGAACTAGACCAAAAACCATGAAATGAATGCAGAAGGTCACAAAATGCTAACTAAAATGTATGCTAAAATTAATGGACTAAATTATGCAACTATCATCTCCTCGGCTCGGCGGTGTAGCGGTGGATCTCCGACGATAGTGGTATCCTTTCTAGTGTAAGGCAGCGGCTTGGAAGCGACGAATGGGGACGGTGGTGAGGTGCGGCTCACACCTCCCTTGCACGACCAAAGACAAAAAAAAAAGAGGGAGCTCTTATCACGTAATGGTGGCAGTTTACCCGGAGCTGGTTCTTCTTCGCCGAGCTTCATTGGTGTTGTGATAAGTGGTTCATGGTTTGTGATTGGATGCGTCTGAGCATAATTAACGAGCCAATATGGTTTGTGAGTGACACTTCGGATCCAAAGCCGTGTGATAATGACTACAACATGAGACATGTCGATGAATTCTTTGAATGGTGAAGTTAGAGATTCTGTTGGAATCTCCACCGTGGCTATCTCCGCGAATCTTTTGGCCAGACGGTTTGGCTTCTTCACCATCTTCTTCACCTCTTCGTGTAGCTCACTTGGAAGAGAAATGAACTCCTCCTTCATGAATACATGAAGAATCACCATTAAAGGCTCTTCGTTTTCGTAGACATCGAAGATTGGATCTCTATAATCGATGGAATCCATGGTAGATTGATGATCGACATAGACGTCGTAGATTGGCTCTTCGTCGTCGTAGTAGACATCGAAGATTGGGGCTCCATAGATTTTGTTGTAGATGAGGTGGCTCATCATCAACTCCTTTGATACCAAATGTTAGCAACAAGGCTAATTTTGGTCACTCTTCAAAGCAAGAGATTCTCGCTCTAATACCACTAATAGGTCCCTGTTATAGGATATCAATGTTGATCAAACAAGAACAATAGACACAAGTGTTTACTTAACAATTTTCTCTCTTTTCTTTCTTAATCACAATCGTAGTTACATCTTTATAAAAGAGGAGAAGCAAGACACGAGATAGTGGAGATGATAGTGGAGGATAGTGGAGGATAGTGGAGACAGCACTCTAATAATACTATATACTCTATTATAGTGGACAAGATAAGATAATAAATGTGGGATCTCATTGGTCTTCTTAGGTGATGTCCACGTCATCGAAACAAAGGTGAAGGTTCACAGATCTCAGAAGTTTTTTCAATCCACTTTTCCGGGTTGGAACTTTGTTACTAATTACGAGTTTGCAGATTTGGGAAAAATTTGGGTGGTCTCAGATCCGTCGGTTTCTGTTTCAGTCTTGTCCAAGTCGAAGCAAATGATTTCTTGTGTGATCAAGTTGCCCCACATGGAGCAAGATTTTGTTGTCTCTTTTGTCTATGCAGTGAACGAAGAGAACTTTGGGATGAGCTGTCTATGCTAGGGGTAAATCCCATTGTTGCTAGTAAACTGTGGGTCATATTGAGAGACTTCAACCAATCCCTCAATCGAGGTGACGCTTCCTCTGGTGGTTCTCGAATCACTAGTGGTATGGAAGAATTTCGACAATGCATTGGTAATGCAAATCTGTCTGATTTAACTTACAAAAGTCACCATTACTTGGTGGAATATGCAGGAATCCAATCCTATCGCCAAAAAAATTGACATGGTCCTTGTTAATGATAACTGGCTTTTGTCTTTCCCTCTATCTTATAGTGAATTCAAGGAGCTAGAATTTTCTGACCATTGTCCTAGCTGTGTATGTTTGGGAATGCAGGCTCAAGAAAGGAGAAGACCTTTTAAGTTTGCAAATTTCCTTCTTCAAAACCAGAATTTCCTAGGAATCATTGAAGAGACGTGGCAGAATACACATGTCTAGGAACCTCAATGTATATTCTCTCACGAAAACTCAAACTCCTCAAAGCTACTATAAGGTCCTTCCATAAGGATAACTATTCAGGCATTGAAAAGAGAGTATTGGAAGCGGCAAAATTTCTCGCAACTTGTCAGAGTAAATTTTTGCTTGATCCTTCTCATCAGCTGGCAAAGGAAGAAAAAGAAGCCCACTCGAAATGGTTAGTGCTGGCGTTAGCTGAATAGAGATTCTTATGTCAAAGATCTCGAGTTAATTGGTTGAGAGACGGAGATGGTAACTCTGCTTTTTACCACCGAATGGAAGCCTCTAGAAGAGCTTCCAATTAAATACATTTCCTCCTTGATGAGTCGGGCATGAGAATTGAGAAGCAGGAAGATATAGCTATACATTGTGTTGAGTACTTCTTGGAGGTAACCCCGAATATTTATCTCATGATGATAGTATACTCATCGAATCACTGTCTCCATTTCAGTGTAATGATGAGAATCGTAACCTCCTTGGTGTTGTCGTTACTCCTGAAGAAATTTAAGTTGAGATCTTTGGCTTTCCCAGCAACAAATCTCCTGGCCCGGATGGATATAACTCATAATTTCTAAAAGTTGCGCGGCCGTTTATTGGAAATGAGGTTACTATGGCAATTTTGGAATTCTTCTCCTCTGAGAAGATTTTGAAACAGTGGAATTGCACCATTATCACGCTTATTCCAAAGAAGGTAAATGCTGACAAGATATCGGACTTCAGACCCATCTCTCTCTGCAATGTGCTATACAAGGTCATTTCTAAAATCCTTGCTAGGAGATTGGAACAAATTCTTCCTCTTATGATCTCGCATATGCAGTCAGCTTTTGTCAAAGGGCGCCTATTGATTGAGAATGTTCTTCTGGCCATTGAATTAGTTCAGAATTCAACCAGAAAAATATCTCTAGAAGAGGAGTGTTGAAAGTTTATCTAAGGAAAGCTTTTGACTCGCTTAGATGGGACTTCATCATTAAGGTTCTTCTAGCATCAAACATGCCTACAATATATGTCAATTGGATTAGGCAGTGCATTACCACTACAAGCTTCTCTATAAACGTCAATGTGATCTTTGTGGATTCTTCAAAGGTACAAAAGGGTTAAGACAGGGAGATCCTCTATCCCCTTATCTATTTGTTATTGCCATGGAAGTGTTTGCTAGGCTTCTTGAATCCAAGTTAAGCACAGGATGTATTGGTTATCACCCAAAGGCTAAAAATCCTATCATTTCTCACATGGCTTTCGCAGATGATGTTATGATATTCTTTGATGGATCCAGAAGCTCTTTGGAAGGTATTACAAGTACTTTGGATATCTTTCACAAGCTTTCAGGTTTGGAAATGAACAGAGAAAAGTCGGGTTTATACCATACGGGTCTTTCTTTGGAGGAAGCTGAGAGCTTATCAGTATTTGGGTTCACATCAGGATCATTCCCTTTCCGTTATTTGGGTCTCCCATTGATGAACAGAAGGCTTCGCAAATCTAAGTTTTCTCCCCTCATGGATGCTATCTCAGCTAGGTTCAATCATTGGGCAACTAAGACGCTCTCTTTCGCAGGGAGGTTACAACTCATTTCTTCAGTGATTCACAGCACTGTAAACTTTTGGATCTCTGCGTTTCTTCTGCCTAGAATTGCATTAAGGCAATTGAGGGTCTATGCAATCACTTTTTATGGTCTGGCGATATCTCAAAGAAAGGTGGTATCAAAGTGGCGTGGAAACCTGTATGTTTACCCAAAGAAGAAGGGGGCCTAGGACTTCGTAATTTTAGAGTGTGGAATAAGACTTTAAACCTGAAGCTTATATGGATCATATTCTCGAAATCGGACTCGTTGTGGGTTGCTTGGATGAAGGAGCACGTGCTCAAGAACGAAAGCTTATGGAATTCTGAGGCGGATACGTACAAATGCGTCTTGGATATTCAAGTCTCTTCTAAGCTTAAGTCAATTAGCGAAACGATTTATGCGTTGCTCTGTCTCATATGGCAATACGGCAAGATTTTGGCTGGATCACTGGTTGGATTTGGGTCATTTGATTGACTACATTGGCACGAATGGCCCACAATTACTAGGTGTCCCTATATCAAGCATTGTGGCGAACGTATGCTTGGGATCTAGGTGGCGATTACCGTCTTCTCGTTCCAGAAATAGAAAGGTGGCAACTCTGAGGATCAAGTTGCTTCAAACACCTATTCCAGACTCTTCCTTGGGCCTTGACTGTTATTATTGGGATGTTGGTGTTAGTTCAAATGTTAGCTTCTCATCGAGCGAAACATGGGAGCAGCTAAGACCTCGAGCACAAAATCTTCTTTGGACGAAACAGGTTTGGTTCAATGGATTTATCCCGAAACATGCTTTTACTTTATGGGTTATGCATCTTGATAGGCTTCCTGTGAGAGATCGCCTTTTCTCATGGGGTCTGAATGGTCCAAGATCTTGCATTATTTGCAATCAACATAATGAGACATGAGAACACTTGATTCTTCAATGTGATTTCAGTAAGAAGGTTTGGGAAATGGTTTTAAGACGACTAGGACAAACCTCTCTAAGCTTTTCGACCTGGTCAAGTCTTATTGCTTGGTTAAACAGACCCAATTCCAATCCAATTGCAACTCTTCGAAGACTGGTAATCCAAGCAACAACTTTCTACCTTTGAAAATAAAGAAACTCTCGCCTTCATAACGGTACAATTCTTTCTCACCAAGCGCTTTTTAAACAGATTGATAGGTGCATCAAGGATATCATCCTAGCTCGCCTTCACTGCAAGACTTTTAAGAATCTTCTCTCTACCTGGTTCTCGTATGAGTAATTTCTGGTGTTTTCTCTGAATTTCATTCACCGTGTTTCGATTAGACGTTTTATTTTTTTGGTCTTTTGAAACTATTTAGTTTCGCCAAAACTTCTGTAAACAAACTGTTCCATTGGTAATCTATTAACATTTTATCAACAAAAAAAAAATTATTAATTTTCTCTTTGTGTTTTATCTGTATTATCTCTTCTATAATATAATTCATTCCAAATTAATGCAATAAAACAAAATGTTTAAGAAAGAGTGGAAGTTGTTCTTCGATGTGTACAAGAAAGGTCGAATAAAACGTGTTCGTCTGAGTCAGATCCATGTCAAATCTTTTTTTTTGTCAAGGAAATACTTCATTAAAACTTAAAAAAGTTCAGCTTCAAGCCGATGTCAAATCTTAGGTCACTATTGTACCAAACTTTATTGGCATTTAATGTCCAATAATTATATAGTACCACGTATGAATTTTGAAATTAATATAGTATTGATAGCTATTGAATCTCAAATTAGACGAGATATTGGATTTAGTTAATTAAATTTATTTTGTATGATCTTGTAATATCGGATGAAACACCGATGAACAAAATGCCATGATAACATACAAATTCAAGTCATCAGCAAAAATCAAATTTCAGATTAAATTAGAGGGGTTATAATAGATTCGATATGTTTAGTGAAACACTTCAGGTTTAACCCTAAAAATAACTACTGCAAGAGCACAACAAAAATTGTAGTATGTAGGAATCGAATCCACAGAGACCAAGTGAAACACTACGAGAATGTATGATGAAAGTAAATCTAAGACGAACGATGGTTGTTTGTAGTTTTGTAACTTCTAAAACTAAGAACGACAACTAAACGATGTAAGTTCGATGGAGAGAAACGCTAGGTCTTCGGGTAATTCGCAGGAAATCAAGAATCACAAATCAGAAAATTAAACAGGGAAATCATTAAGCACGTTCTAGAACTCAAATCACTGTTTTATAATCAACCTATTGTCGTAGTATTAATTACTATGTCTAATAACCTAAGATTCTAAATTGTCGTTTGAATTCAGAAAACTAAACATGTTTTAAGATCGAGTTTGATATGTTCACAAAATGCCTTAACATCAACTTTCATTGGTTAAGAACGTTTTGCTCATCTATGTTCTTTCAGGCTGTTAAACAAACACTTTTGATGCGTTAAACACCTAAGATCAGAAACTATGTAGCTAATCAAGTTTCAGCACTAAGAACAACAGTAGATGAAGAACTAGAAGATAGATCCCTATTCTAACAAGAATCTGATTCAACGATTCATGAAATTCATTTGAAACCCTACAACCTAACTATGGATATACTCAGACATAATCCAATAAAATAAATAAATTGGGGTTCATAAATCTTCTCAAGGTTTGCAGAGTCAGAGATTCGTCTCCCCAAAATCTCCAAAAGAAGAACTCCAAAAGTCTCAATGAAAAATAAAGTGTGGCCGTCAACAATGGCCAAAAACAGAATAAATAGGTCTAAAACACGTTTTTCTCCAATCCCTAGGCGAAACCGGTCCAAAATAAGTGAAAACCGAAATTTCTTTTTCTTATGCGTTGCTAAACCGGTCGGTACGGGAAAGGATCGATTGATCGAAAAAGGATCGATCGATCAAAAAGTATTCTGGTCGATCTTCAGGAAAAGGATCGATCGGTCCTTTTTAGGATCGATCAATCGTTTTGGCTTCTGGTTCCATCCTGCACATGCTTCTTCTTCTCGCCAGACTGGACTGTCTTCACTAAAACTGGAATAACTTTTGATCGCACCGTTGGAATAGCCTCAACCCACTTCCAAATGAAAGCTAATTCATTCATCTATCTTGTATCAAAATGTAAGCTAAATCCATCGGTGGGAAGTCCTTCAACGAATGTCAAACTTCTGACGTCTCTACATAATTCTGCATCTCTATATGCTCATTTTCACCCAAAACGGCTCATTTTCTCTCAAAGTCACCTAAAACCTGAAAAGACTCGATAAAGGACAAAAAGACTATAAAAACAAACTTTGAATCGATAAAAAACATAAAAACAAGGGTTAGAAACCGCTAAAACACGGTTTATCACTTAGTTTGTCAATGAAAAAAAAAATATTTACAATTTACAAGGACCCTAGGCTAGTAATATATTGTTACAAAAAGCTTAGCTTGCTACTCGATATATTGTTAAATCAAATACTTGATACATGTTGCTTTAGAGCTTTAGAGCTTCAGTGTCGACAAAGTACTGATTGAATTTGTTTTTATGTTTTTTTTTTTTTTGCCATGGGATCAATCTTGTAGGTCGATCAATTGTTAACACAATTTGTAACACCTAAACATTTTCATTTTAATGAATATTTACATTCATAGCGAAACAAAACAAACAAAAAAACTTAACTTGCAAGTTTTAAATTAGGAACTCGAACAGTACGTACCATCGGGTCCAGCGCAAATTCAAGTTTGAAAAGCTTAACTATTTTTTTAACCAAATCCAAAATGTTTTCACTTGCAAAATTTCGAAAACTAACATAAAAGATATATAAAAAAAAACTTTTTGGCGCGGCTACTCCTTATCCTCTCTCTCTCTTCTCTCCCTTCTCTCCCTTCTCTCCCTTCTCTCCCTTCTCTCCTTGTCTCCTTCTCTCCTTCTCTCCTAACCCAGCGGCGGCAACAAATCTAGATCTGCTTTTGGGCCGGCTACCGGTGGCTCCCCTAGCGCCGGCGCCGTCCCCCCATTCTTATTCTCGGTCTCATCTTTCCCTCGGGTCTCCAAGCGCATTATCGCTACTCGACTCATGTTGCTTCACAGCCTCGATGTCGATTCCGTAGCGAATGAATTTGTTCCCATGTTTTTTTATTCTTTTTTTTTGCCATGGGATCAAGATTTTAGGTAGTTCAATTTTGTTAAGTCAATCTTGTAACTCATTATCGTTTTCATTTTCAATAAAATATTTACAATTTAGCAAAAAAAAAATATATTCGATTTGAATCCGGCCATAATCTACCTTAGGATTGGTTTATTTTAAAATAGAGAAATTTATTTAATTAAATTGAGAAAAGATTTGTTATAAACGTAAAATTATTAATTATATAAAAATTTCACTACGTTACAGTGAAATCGCTAAATATAACAGTATCTTGATTTTCAAGATAATTTGAAAAAAAAACAATTAAACTAAAATCACTATCTATATTCTAGGTAATATGAGTAATAGTGGACTTTAAGATACTCGAGATATTAGAAATTTAGGCAATTTTGGATATTTTTATAATTCTAAAATTTAATTATCTAAACATCTAAACTGATCTTTTGAATATCACGTTTCATACTCAATTTGTTCCGATACATGTTGGAATAAATTAACCTATATAAATGAACTATTTTAACAAAAAAACATATACGGAATGGGTCGGAAAATCCATTCCAAAATGGACAACATATTTGGAGATTTTCAAAAGGTGGGAAGAAAAAAATATTAGAAGGACCTAGTTTTCCTATTACGCATGTTTTGATACTGTTATCACCATATCCTTTCGGATACCACTCTAAGCACCATTTAAGCAAGATTCAAGAGTCATTCACTTATATTAAATTTCACTTAGCATGTAATTAACGTTGCTGGTTTTCGGTTCCATAACTCAAAAATCAAAATCATACTGAAAAAATAGAAATTTTTTGTTGCATATCCTATAGCTTAAGTTTCTTAAAATGAACAAAGATTTGTTTAATAACTGGACAAATGATTCTAAAGAAAAATAATTGTTCTATATAGGACATATATAATAACATTTTATTATATGTATTTTTATATAGAATAATGAATACTTACTTAGATTCACTTATCCATATTTTTTAAAAATCGTATCCCTTTTAACAAAAATTAAACTATGTCATATACAATAGTTTTTTAGAGTTTAGTATTTTGGATTTGACTTTATTTATGTAGAAATAATGTTAAATAAACAAAAAGAAGCATTTAGGTCAGTCTATATAGACACATAGACTTAAGCGGGTTCTACATATGAATCATATAGTTTCCAATTTGAATTTTATGTAGTATTGCATGCTTATCATTCTACTCCACTTTCTCAAATTGTTGCTTCATGCAAATGTTTTGTGAATGCGTTTGAGTTATTTTGTATGTTTGTTTGAGGTTATGTATGTTTGTTGTAGAGTTTACTTTTTTGTTGTGATACTTTATTATATAAATGGAGTTCATTTTGGACTTTTCAAGTGTTTACTATTTTACACATTCATATCGTATAGTTCGGTCCCTATATAATTTGTAAGATATAGTTTCACATACCAACAAAATTCACAAATAATAAAAAAAACCAACATTTCCCATTTCTCGTTCTCATCTATTATACACATATAAACACTTATTAATTATTGTTTTGAATTTGGAGTGTTGCAACCAATTAATTTTTTTTGTGTATTTTGGTAACTTACACTACAAGAAAACACATTTTTTGCGATCTCCCAAAAGAGTCTCAAAATGGTCGCAAATGAGTCATTTGCGACCATTTTGGGACCAAACAAAGTAGTTGCAAATATTTGGTCGCTAAATACAGTCATCGCAAAAACAGTCGCAAATTTGAGACTGATATATGACTGCCAATATTAATCGCAAATTTAGGACTGATATGTGACTCTCAATATTAGTCGTAATTTAGAGACTGGTTTGCGACTTCTAGTAAAAACAAAACAAAAAAAAAAACAAAATTAAAATTTCGATTCAATATCCAACAATTAAAATTCCGATTCAATATCCGAAAATTAAATTTCCGATTCAATATCAGAAATATCAAAAACCAAAATATCAAAAAACAATTTAGATTCAATATCCGAAAAATAATATAAAAATACCGTAACAATCCAACAATCTAAACCCAAAATCTTAGCTTTCTCCATTTGCCTCACTCCCTCTCGTATCAGCTAAGTCTGCAAATTCGTAAAAACAAAGATAAATCAACCACCACACATTTCATCTCCATAAGAAACATCCACATCAATTTCGCTCAGCATTTCGAATCGTAAAAAAGCACGAAAACAAATCGAGGATCAATCTCAGACGATGGAGGGAACATGAACTACCTTTCGCGGTGTGAAGGATCGGAGAATCTCCTGAACCAGAAGAATCACTAGCACAAAAGCAGCAACCGCTAAGCCAATGGAACCAATAAAAGTAGCTACCCCATTTAAGCGCACCTGGTTCAAGCTTGTCAAAGATTAGCTCGATTTGTAAAACTTACAAGATTCGATTAACAATGATCTAAGAAATCTACCTGTAAGGGAGTTTCTTCACCATTGTCTTCAGAAATACTGGCCATCAGCAATCCCCATTCAGTGTTGACTCCAACACCAGTAACCTATCAAAAAGAAAAGAGCACACATATCATAAAAAATGGAAGAGTATTTTAACTATCGATTTTTCTGTTAGCTATTTGATTTTTCTATTAGCTATTTTCTGCAATGGGACACATGGTAGTATAGACGAAAACAAAATTAAAAGGAGAAGAATAAAAGGAGCAATTCTGACAATCCTTGAGCCTGATGCAATTTCCCACCAGCAAATTCGTGCATACCAATAAGATAAAGTACAGACCAGCAACAACGAGAGCATACATAAGCACGGTTTAAGACTGAGATCTTACCCCTCCATATTGCTGCAGGGAAGCAATGTTGTGATCCTTTGACATCTCTACAAGCTGACCAGGTCCAATTCCAAAATCACCAGCTGGAGTTGAAGGAGCTGTTGGTTTTTCAACTCCTGAAGAGAAAGAAGACCACACCAATTAAGGTCAAGTATTAAGACTTTCTTCTCCACATTCAGAACCAGATTGTGCACAGCACCAAACCATACAGTTTGCCAAAATTACCTTGCTCACGCCCCATATCCAAGAAACGATTTGCAGCCTAACAACGAAACAAAAGAGACTAATGAGTAAAAAAGCTCAATTACGGATGAACACCTCCGCCGGATCCATGACTCAGACATTAAACAATCGGGAAAAAAGCATTCAAAAGTTCACAACCAAAGAGCACACATTCATCTCCAATTCTAATACAAGAAAAATTTGTGAATAATGAAAAGGGAATTACCGAAGTGAGAGTAAGAATCGCAGTAGTAATCGGCGCTGGTGGTATCATCAGCGGCATCAGTGCTCTCGGCGGCGTCGCACATGGATTCATCTTGGGCAGCTTCCTCGCAAGCAACACCGGGATCTCTGGAAGAAATCATGGCAACAGGCGGGGGATCGGAGGAGGCAGGCGAAGAAGATTCGGCATCCCCACGAAGGGGAGCGACGGAGGAAAAGGGTTGTGGAGAAGATGGATCTGTCAGATTTGGTGTTAGGAAAATCGAGAAGAAGAAACATAGGGAAAAGTAGAAGATGATTAAGGAAGAAATTGTTTTGGAGCAGAAGAAGAAAAACCTTGAGGAAGAAGAAGAAAGAGGCGGAAGTGGTAGTGGTGGAGAGAGAGTAAAGTGCGAAGCTCTCCATCGCCGGTGATTAGAGAAGAAGATGAGGAGGAGGAGAAGAAGAGAAGGAAGGAGGCGATTAGAGAAGAAGATGAGGAGGAGCCGATTAGAGAAGAAGATGAGGAGGAGCCGATAATTAACTAAACAGTCGCAAATCGGTCGCAAACGAAAAATATGAGAGGCAAAAAGTTGCCGCATGATATTTCACAAAAATCTTTGAATATTTCTAAAATTTTCATAAAATAGTCGTAAAATGGTCGCAAAATAGTCGCATATTTACGACTATTTTGCGACCATTTTAAATCTATACCCTAAACCCTAAACTTTCAATTCTTCTTATTCTAAATATGACTTTATAATATTTCTTATTCTAAATTTAACACTACAACTCTATATTTAAACAGTAAACTAATATATGGTAATTAAATTTTGAAAAATTTCAATCTTTCAAAATCATTCCATATAAAACACATATACACTTACTACATTTTTGAGAATATACAAACATAAGTTTAAAAATATTGGAATTTAAAAGTTTTTTCTCTATTATCATGATTCAGTGTATATAGTAGTTCAAATCTATGTAAAAACATACAAATTAACATATTTACATTTCAATATTGATGATTTAAACAAAAAATCGAGTGGAGTTGCTAAACGGTCGCAAATTTGGGACCATTTTGTGACTACTATTAAAAAAATCCAGTGGAGTTGCTAAACAGTCGCAAATTTGGGACCCTTTTGTGACACTTTTTAAAATCAAAAACCTTTATCCTAAACCCTAAACTTTAAGAACCTAAAAGATTTGCATATGACTTTACAATGATTATGTGTATATAGCAGTTCAAATATATGTTAAAACTTATAAATTAACATATTTATAATTATATAATTCATAACCTTATACCCTAAACTTTCAATCATTCTTAATAAAAATATGACTATACAATAATTATTTAACTAATTCTAACACTACAAATCTCTATTTAAACAATAAACTAAGATATGTTAATTAAATTTTGAAAAATTTCTATATTTCAAAATCATTTCATATAAAACACATATGTACTTAATACATGTTATGATAATATAGAACCATAAGTTTAAAATATTGGAATTTAAAAGTTTTTTTCTTTGTTATCATGATTCAGTGTATTTAGTAGTTTAAATCTATGTAAAAACGTACAAATTAATATATTTACAATTCTATATTGATGATTTTTTAAAAAAAAATCGAGTGGAGTTGCTAAAGAGTAGCAAATCAGTTGTAAATTTGGGACTCTTTTGCGACTACACTTTCCAACTCAAAAATAGTCGCTAATTTAAGACTCTTTTGCGACCATAACTATATCGTCGACTAACAGTCCTTAAACGGTCGCAAATAAATGACTCTTATCTGACTATTACGTTTGGTCGCTAATTTGCGACTCTTTTGCCACTGAAATTCGAGTGGTCGATAAAGAGTCGCAAAATGGTCACACTTTCGTCTTACTTTTTTGCGACCAAAAAAAGAGTCACAAAAATTGGTCACAAAAACTATGTTTTCTTGTAGTGTTATATATGTTAAATTGTTATTCCAACTATTGTTATTGTCAACTAATCAAAAGTGAAGCGTTGTTTACAATCTTTAAATGATCTCGGTGTAGTTGATAAGGAGGCTGGCACTGAGGTACTTAATTCTAACAACTTTGTTGATCCAATTACAACTATTGTTGAAGAGTCCATCCCTTTAGCTACTGATTTAGGATTCGAGAATGTGATTGTTTCTACAACACATCCAGCAGCCGATGCATCTATCAGCAATCATAAACCTATTAGGTCTCCTATTTTGGAGACTGCCCGGATATTACTAGCGAACGTCTCTCCTAGAGATCAAGATCAGACTACTATCCAGAAAGGAAATAAGAGACGTGCTCCTCAGGAGGTTTCTAATGAAGCCTATGACATTTCAAACACAGTTGTTGTGGAAACTGTTGAAGCTACATCAACTACGGCCTCTCCTTGTGAAATGGCAAAACCAGCAACTCCACCTACCGAAGCGGAGATCATTAGCCTTACTACTGCGTTAGTTAACGCCTACAAATCTTCACCATTTGGTTCTCCTCTAGATTTGGCAAGTTCTTCTACTCCCCCTTTATCAGTTTCATTACCTCATGAAGGTGTGCAAGAGAATGTTTTCGGCAGCAATCATTTTGGCGTCTTAGACTTGGGAGTTACAGGGTTTGAGATGGGTAATCCCTCTCAAATGACACGAGGAGGAAGGCCAATTAAACCTACACAAAAAGTCCAAGAAATGCAATGGACTATTGTAAGAAGTCGAAGGAATAGGGGTCGTGGTGGCCGGGGAGGTCGTGGTGACCGAGGAGGATGCGAATCTCCATCTTAGTAACCTTTAGAGAATCTTCCACGATTTTTCTATCATCTCTTGAGAATTCTATTTTGTCGTAGAGCTCCTATTATCTTTTCCAAACTTTTCCAAAACTATATGGCTTACTGTCATATCCTTGTAATATCTTTCTTATCTTTTTATTAATGAAAACCTTTTACCAAAAAAAAAAAAACTAATCAAAAATATTTCGTAAACGTATATGTTTCTAACTGCTATACCAATCATATAAATTACGCAATACAATTCAAAATTGCAAGTACTCATTTCTGCAAACTCCCGCAACCACACTAAAACCGCTGCATTAATATTAAACCAGTCAAACCTTAAGAGTCATTAAGTGAATGTTTATTACTAAAACAGATTACTGCTGATGAGGTGATAAGTTAAAGATTTCGAAAGTTTAGAATAAAAATCCATACTTCACCACCCCCCCCCCCCCAAAAAAAAATTAAAACAAATTGAAAATATTTATAGGATCGATGAACCAAAACGAATGAATCGTTAACAACTTCTTAAAACAAAAATATTAATTAAAAATCCATGTTATAATAGATCTGAGATCTTGCTGAAACCATGTTCCGAATATTAAACTTCGAAATTTTATTTTCCTTAAATATTTGGTATAACTTTGCCAATGGACCCAAGAAAAACTTCTATCTAAAAAAACAAAAAAAACAAAAAAACTTCTATCATCAAGTTAGTGGTTGGCGCGTCCTTCGCTGGCGTTCCTCGTGTTCTTCTTTCTATCCAAGTAACGTGTCTTCCGAGGGCTTGACATGAATAAAAGTTCAAAAAGTAAATGACTACTAGTTAATAAGGCTGGCCCATTTATAGACACTGATTAAAACGTGGATTTTAAAAAAATGATATATTAAAATTGGGTGAATTGCATGAATATTATGTTTGAACCAAAAAATTAGTCATATACCATAGAAAAGCAGTCAATTGAGAAAATAACAGTAGTCTACTGTCCAAAAGCTAGGAAAATGTTGAAAAGATCCTTGCACGTGAGTTTGCAAAAGCTGCAACATTTTCGCTTTCTTCTGTCACTAGAAGACAAAACAGATGACTATTTTTTTCTCTCTTTTAACAAACCAGATGACTAATTTAAAATCACGACAACTTTAAATCACTAAGTCTAACAGTTAGTCAACTACATTCACAAACATGTACAAGAATTATCGCACAAAATAGTTAACTACTCATTTAGTAAACACCACTGAAACAAATAGTCAACTACATTCACACACATGTACATGAACTATCGTACAAAGTAGTTAACTACTCATTTAGTAAACACCACTGAAACAAATAGTCAACTACATTCACACATGTATATGAACTATCACACAAAATAGTTAACTACTCATTTAGTAAACACCACTGAAACAAATAGTCAACTACATTCATACACATGTACAAGAACTATCGCACAAAATAGTTACCTACTCATTTAGTATGGGGAGGAGAAAACCCAAAGAGAGCAATAGAGTTTTTTTAGGGAGGAGAAAACGTAGAGAGAGGAGAGAGAAGATAAATGTGTAAAGAAAAAAGCAAGAAAAAATTAAAAGAGCTTTTTGATTTATATTTTTATTCAAATAATGGTTAAAAGGTGGATTGTGTAAGAAATGAGAAGAAAGAGACTGTGATGTGTAAGAGAAATAAAAAAAAATATATGAGAAATTGCAAAATCTTTTACCAAAAGTTGCTTTTGTATATTATATTAGCTTTTTATTTACTTAATTTTGACCCACAAATATCTTACCACACCTAATTCCCATTAAAATATGGGGCTATAGTTCAACACAATTGTTGTCACATAGACTTGTAATCTAATAGTTTGTATCAGTGTCGTTACTGTGTTATAATCCGATTAATTCAAAACGGATAATGTGTGTATTGTAAAAAACAATACAAAACAAAAAAAAACTTACACAACTTCTTATTTTTTACCTTTCAAATCGATGTATGTTTTGACTTTTTTTTACACATATTAAGAAATTTTTATAATAAGAATATTTTGTGTTCAAAAAGATATTGTTTTATCATTTTCATATTAATGATTTAGAAAATTTTCTACTTTTTTCTGTCAACTTTGTAATTTTATTTTTGTTGAATATTTATATGTTAACTACCTTTAGCAAATGATTGTGTTAACAAGAAAACAGTTCAATAGTAGTTCATAAAAATGTCGATTTCTATATTTAATTTTAAAAATTCAGTTTCTTTTTTCAAATTTATTCTTCTTGAGTACACTATAGATTTTTACTTACAAAAATTATTTAGTTAAGGGTGTAATATAGCATTATACTGTATTCTTAAATACGGTTGACCAAAAAAGTGTATTCTTAATTACATATGTGTGAAAATTATCTACAAAAATTATTTTCTAAATGACTTTTTCATAAAATATACCCTTTTATATTTATATTAAAAAAAATATGTTAATACTTCAATCTTTGATAGATAAAGCGTATTAAATAGATAATTAAGAGATATAGTGTTCTCTAGAAATGTTAAAACAGTATAATTTCTGGAATGGATAGAATAAAAAAACAGATTATATGTTGACCAACAAAAAAAGATTATATACAATATTTTAGGAGATTTAATAAGGAAAAAAGGTATAAATAATTGTACTACTTTTATGAAAATTCCACATGTATGCACAACAAGGAAATTTGGCACAAATGGGTCTAATCAATTGTGACCCCATTTTATCTTGATAAATCATTATTGAATAAACTATTATTGACTTGTAAATATGAACCAATCCAGTTCTCTCTCTAAAGCTCTACCTGATGCAATATATTTATTTATTTTAGTTGATTTCCCGATTTATAAATCGGACTTGTCATAACAAACCATCAAATCTAAAAGAAACTAAAACAGAACAGAAATGGCAAGCACCGAATCTCTCTTGCCGGTCAATTCCCAACAAGATCCATTATCCGGTTCAAGATCTGACCCGATCCCGGAGACCCGCCGGAGAAGACCCATCAAAGTCCATCTCGCCGTCTTTTCCGGTTTTCTGTTGATCACTTTGTACGTCGCTCTCATCGTCACACACGACGGATCCGTAAGCAAAAATGGCGCCAATGATGAAACCGCGGCGGAGTCACGTGCTCGTTTGGCAGGCGTGTCGGAAAAGAGAAACGAACGGGTTTGGAGATTTTCCGATGATCGGAAAACTGAAGCGTTTGCGTGGAACAATACTATGTTGTCGTGGCAACGAACGGCGTTTCATTTTCAGCCTGAGAAAAATTGGATGAACGGTATGAATCAAAAAAAAAAAAAACTATTTTATAAGCAATTTAATCATTATTGATTTTCTTATATAATATATAGCTAAAATAGTTTTAAAAAGTGGAAACTGTTTTTTTCCAAACAACATCAAAGAATGTTCATTTTCCTCTTTTTCGATAGATTTTTAAATTTCATAACGATTTATATATTAGCTAGACCATAAAAGAGCAAGATTTAATTTAAGTAATTGAGCAGAAATCATACAATTTCATTGGAATTTTTTTTTATTACATAGAAGATTTATTATTTCATTTTGCATTTAATTTATTCTAATTTTGTATTTTTTTTGCTCTTCGTATCTCTATCCAATGGTGTCTGTGAATGGCAAAATTTTGGCTTCTCCGTCTGCAGATCCTAATGGTAAGCTCTAGGTGCTACATTGAAGTCTTCTATTTTTGTGCTTTTTAGAGTAGTATATATTTTTTCTTTGACTTTTTTTTATTTTTAAATAAAAAATGGAAAACATTTTATAAGAATGATTGGCTTCACAATTGGTAGATACATCATACATCTAAACCCCAAAATTTATTGGTTGATATATGACAACACGGCACGTCGTTGGGCACCACAATTAATGTCATTGGAACACAAAAAAAAAAGGAAATATTGTGAGAGACAGTTTATTAAAAAACATATTTACGCCAGACAATTTATTAATTTACACCTAAAAAGGTGCAAAGACAAAATCTGAACAGAAAGTAATGAAAGCCAATAATGTTCCTTTTTTGTTTTGTTTATTTGTCTTGTCTGTTTTGTATACACCACGTGAGTCATGTGCAAATTGTACAAATCATTGCTTACCCATTAGTGTGTTTGAAAGTCTATTTTTGTGTGATCTCATTCTAGCGACCCAATTGTATTTGAAACGTCGAACTTTATAGTGGTGGTTTAAATTGTTTTATGCTAATGTTCTATTAAAACTTGGTCCCTTCACACATAGATTGTTTTTTTACCATTTCAGCATGAACTGATGTATAAATAATTAAAATACATTTTGCCAAACTTTTCATTCCACTCTTGAGAAACTAGGCCCGGAAAGAAAAAAAAAAATCTATGCTAGCCTTTTTTTTTTATATAAAGTTAGACCTATATATTAATTGATTTTAATGAATGAAAACTTGAGATCTTGTCTTAATATGAACTAGCTAAGGGGTTTTGCCATACATCATGATAATTTTTGACCTGGTCTGGTCTCTGTAATTTCATAATTAACTAAGATATCACTAGATTTACAAAAATTTAATTTGACCCTAACAAATATGAAATGCTAAAAAAATCTCCAGGTCCATTGTTCTATAAGGGATGGTACCATTTCTTCTATCAATACAACCCAAATGCAGCCGTGTGGGGTGACATTGTTTGGGGTCACGCCGTCTCAAAGGATCTTATCCACTGGCTTTACCTTCCATTTGCCATGGTTCCTGATCAGTGGTATGACGCTAATGGTGTTTGGACCGGTTCAGCTACATTCCTCGATGATGGCTCCATCGTCATGCTCTACACCGGTTCCACCGACAAATTGGTGCAGGTATTGATTTTAAAAATCCCTTTTTTTTATTAACTAAGTCTTTGATTCATAGTTTTTGATTTTATATCATCAGTGTTTGATATTACGTTGTGACAGATTTGCAAAACGCAAATAATTCTTTCGCAATTGTCGTATTGAATTCGAATTTGTTTTTGGTGGCACTAAAAAAGCATTTTCAATATAAATTTTGTCGGACCAATTAGCGATAATATTATTAATAATTATGCTTTTAGGTTCAAAACCTTGCCTATCCTGAGGACCCCAAAGATCCACTTTTGTTGAAATGGACCAAGTTCTCCGGCAACCCGGTTCTTGTACCGCCTCCAGGTATCGGCGCAAAGGACTTCCGTGACCCAACGACGGCGTGGAAGACATCGGCCGGAAAATGGCGGATCACAATCGGCTCAAAAATCAATAGAACCGGAATATCTCTCGTTTACGACACTACCGATTTCAAAACCTACGAGAAACACGATACCTTGTTGCACCAAGTCCCAAACACCGGAATGTGGGAGTGCATTGACTTTTATCCAGTGTCGAAGACTAAAGTCAACGGTCTTGATACTTCGGTCAATGGACCGGATGTGAAACATATCGTAAAGGCTAGCATGGACGATACTAGAATCGACCATTATGCCATTGGGACATACTATGATTCTAATGGAACATGGGTCCCGGATAACCCTACAAATGATGTCGGGATCAGTACCGGTTTGAGATACGATTACGGCAAATATTATGCGTCTAAAACGTTTTACGATCAACATAAGGGACGGAGAATCTTATGGGGTTGGATCGGTGAATCTGACAGCGAAGCAGCTGATGTACAGAAGGGCTGGTCTTCTGTTCAGGTATGGTTTCTTAACCTAACGTGGTATGAAAGTTAGGGTTTTGACATATTAGTTACTTGTGTACCAAGTTAGGGTTTGAATTTGCTTAAATCATGTCAGGGAATCCCAAGAACTGTTGTCTTGGACACAAAGACGAGGAAGAACTTAGTCCAATGGCCAGTTGAGGAAATCGAATCTCTGAGATTGACCAGCAAGAAATTCCACATGAAGGTTGGACCCGGGACGGTGGTTCCCGTCGATGTGGGTCCCGCTGCTCAGCTAGACATAGAGGCTGAGTTCAAGATCAAGAAGGACGATCTCGAAGTAATACTTGGAGATGACTCAGTGGAAGACGACAAGGAATTCAGCTGCGGAACCAGTGGTGGCTCCACCGTACGTGGGGCTTTAGGACCTTTCGGATTCGTGGTTCTCGCTGACCAAAGATTGTCAGAACAAACACCGGTTTACTTTTATGTGGCTAAGGGAAAAGATTCAAAACTCAAAACTTTCTTCTGCACTGACACCTCAAGGTAATAATTCTTCCACAAATGAATCAATCCATTAATTGGTATACAAAAAAAAAATCCATATATCCAGTTATAAAAAAAAAAAAAAAAATCCATAAATTGCCTTTTATACCATACTGTAGTTAGTAGGTTCTTCGATTATAAAAATTAAGTAATTGCTCATTTCTGTTAAATGCATTTTGTCTTTAGCCGTTTATAAAATTTAAACAGCAAATGCATATTTCGAAACCTACCTTAGATGTTGGATTTTAACAAACTATTGATTTATGGTTAATCAAAATCTCGTTTAATAGGTCGACGAAGGCAAACGATGTGGTTAAACCGGTATATGGAAGCTTCGTACCGGTCCTAAAAGGAGAAAATTTAACCATGAGAATCTTGGTAATAGATTATATCCTTAAAACCATAAAACAATTCATTAGTTTTCATACAATAATTTCATTTTGAAAAGAAAAAAACAAGAATTTGATTTAATCATGTTGTTATTAAATTTCAATTTTGTATAGGTGGATCATTCGATAGTAGAAGCATTCGGACAAGGTGGAAGAACATGTATTACTTCTAGAGTATATCCGACAAAAGCCATTTACGGAGCTACAAAGCTCTTCTTGTTCAACAACGCCATTGATGCGACCGTTACGGCGTCGTTTAAGGTCTGGCAAATGAACAGTGCTTTTATTCATCCTTATTCTGCGGACGATCTTGGTGTTCCTTCTCGCACCTGATTATTTTACAAATAATAAGGAGATTTTTCTTTTTTTTTATAAAAGTCTTTTGATTGTTGTTATGTAATGGGTGATGGGTCCGACTTCATCTGTGTGATTAATTCATCATGTGAGTGAAGAGAAGAAAATGATTTTTATTTCTCATTTTTTAAAAAGAAATTCGGGTTCGTTCATTGATCATTGCTCCAATTATGGAATGAGAACAAGTTTTCCTTGGATATATAAAGTAAGAAACTCCATTTGTTTTTATGTTTTGGCCGGCAACAACATGTATTATGTGAGTTTGAATCCGGATGGTGAAACAAAAATGAAATTAGTACAAACAACTAAGCTACATGTCAGAGTCGAAATAAGAAATTCGACTGAAAGCGGAAAAAAAAAATAACAATTAGCTGTTTAAGCCTTTTAAAATTCTTATCCCAAAACTCATGGGCCTCCGAGTTTGATAGGATTCGGTTGTTTTTGTTATGGAGACAGAACTCGTCCGTAGGGAAGGCGGGCTAGCCACGGTTAAGGACCACCAACTTTTTTAGTTTTTTTTAATGGGTCATTTTATTTTAGATTAATAGTTTATATGCCACCAAATTTAAAATTTATGTTTTTTTAAAAATATTGTTTTCACATTAAAAAAAAATGTTCGTGTCACATAATTATTCATCTAAAAGCTACAAAAAATTAGAAAATACCAGTTTGTTAAATTACGTTCTAAAGGGAAAAATAATTATCCATCTCAGATCTTCCTCTGCGTTTTACAACAGTCAATGAGGTTACTTGTAGCTTTACAGAACACAATCCAAAAAACTCTAAATAGAAAATATACAACAACAGTAAGAACTGCAAACCCACCTGCGTCACGAGCCATTGTACCGTGTAGAACTGGAATCAACCCTATTGAAAAACAACATAAAGAGAAAAATATAGAGTGAGAAAAGAAAACTTTTAGGACTTCACATCTGAAATTAGAAAAAGTCTATAGTAATATAAAAAGGACATACGTAACTCCACTTATTACCAATTTGTTTCGAGTTATTAGATCCCAATTTTTTTGAAATAGTGTGGTACAAATGGGTTTATTACCGGTCATAGAATGTGATTTGCTTCAAAATGGATTATGAACCCCATTATCTCGAGGTGTGTTAGGATCCACATCGAAAGTTAGAGAATACCTAAACCTAAAGTAATATATAAAGAATATAAACTTATCCACTCATTGCCAATTTGTTTTTATTTAGGCTTTGTTAAACTTCAAAATGTCATGAAAATTGAAGCATTTCAGAACCCAAAAAATTACATTAAAACAATAAAAGAGGAGAAGAGAAATAAGACCTGTTGTATTGATATAAGACTCAGAATCCACCTTGTCTTATTGATCTCACGGTAATCAAAGGTTATCAAGCTTGTGCGGAAATGGGCGTGATGTTGAGATGGAAGGTGGTTTGATTGACTCTCTCAAGCGATGGGGTTGATTGACTCTCTCAATCTATGAACGAAATAGGTTGTTTGAATCACACAAACAAGCTAAGTCGCAGCCTCTAAAGAGTTAAGTGAATCGCACACTTAAATCTAAAGAAAGAACAATTCTTCAAGAAAACACACTTGAAAGAAAAAGAACAAAATACTTTGTTGATTCGAGATTGAAAGGTGAGTACAAATGAAAGACATAGGGGTTAAGACAAAAACAATGATCTAAAAACCTAAAGACTTGCGCAAATACAAAAACTAGCCGTTAGGCCTTTTAATGTAAAATATTGGCCAAATATGGGAAGACTGATCACGCTTGAGCCTTGACAGCTTGGGCAAGAATAAGTGGTGTCTTGGGACGTCCAGATTCAATGAATGAAGGTCCAAGACGCAGCAGCTTCGGCAAAGATAGAGCCGTTGTAATTTAGACGCGTCTAGGTCCATATAAGGAAAGAGAGACTCGAACTTGATCCTCCTGATCAAGTGAGGTAAGGTGCAGCTCAAGATGTCGTATTCCTCTGATATCATCTCCAAAACATAGTAGCTTTGGCCAAGAAGGATTCGTCGAAGAGTAAATGACCAAAGTGTGAACACGCCCGAATATGGTAAGTCGTGTTGCAAAGGGATCCGCCTGATCATGTGGGTGCTGGTGCATGATATAACGATTTTTGAAACCTCTGATTGGTTATTGAACTCTCCTGGTCGCCAAGTTCGGTTTTGAGATGAATTGAACCAGTCGTCTTCCTTATTTGCCATAATCGGCTCGGTTTGGCTCAAGCGAGTATCTCCAAATTTAAATCGAACCAGATTGGTTCTGGCTGAACCAATGTCTCCCAAATAGCAACTTGGTCGAAGAATCTTTACTCCCGAAGCTTGGTTCGTCGGTTCGGTCGGTAGAGTTGCAAATTGGACCGCTCCTCGGTTATCGGGTGGCTTTACTTGCAATTGGGGATTTTGGAATCGGCTGAAGTGCAACTGAGGGACTTGAACAGGGTCTTCAGCATGGTTGCTTGGTAGAAAGAATTGGTTTCCCTCGGTTGATTTGATGCGAGGTTTCTTCGGTTTAGCTCCAGTAAGATTTCCCTCGGTTTTGGGGGAAATGTCTTCATCTTCGGTTTTTTGAATTGGAGCTGAGGAATTTGACCAAAGTACTTGTTATAATCACTTTTTCGATGACAGTGTGATCCCTCAGTTGATAGCTTAGGAGCGATTGAAGCATCGACAATCGTCTCTTTTTTGACATCGGCTATGGCATTTTCATCCGTGTGCATCTTCTCCTCGCCATGGTCTATCTCGGTTATGATGTCCTCATCATGTATGCATGAAGGTAAAAAAGAGGCTTTGGTAGCTTCATCCTCCCATTCAATCCCTTTGAACCATTCTTTCTTTTTGTACCTTATGACGAGTCCCTTTTCACCACCTGAGCAACTTTCAGAATTTAGTGGAAGCTTTCTAAGCTTGGGGAAATTGAGTACGATGATTTTCGTAAGACATGGAAATGGTAGAGGGCTCCAATAGATGTTTTCAGCTCCGGTAGATCAGCCAGACGTTGAGTTCTTAGTGACTGGAAATGAACAATCTCTTATTTTTAATCAACAAAAGCTTTCTCCTATTCGTGGGAGGAATCTTCTTCATAAAACATCGCTTTACCAACGAATTTACATCAACCTAAAAGCGATATCTTGGAGGATTCTAATCGACGAGAAAAAAACTATGTGAACTATGTCTTCAAATGTCTTTACTGTGATATTCGTGGGAGGAATCTTCTTCATAAAACAGTCATAATGTGAACCTATGTCTTCAAATGTATTTACTGTGATATTCTCTCTTGCCCAGTCATTTATCAATTCTTTGCTTAATGGGTGGGTGCCATTCACACACAACACCGCGTAAAACAATTTTTTTGGGAACACTTTTAGTCTTTAGGTGTCCAATAGTTGCTTGTAAAGCCTGGTTTGGAACCTTGAATTTCTCATATGTCCCTTGCTGGGAAATCATCACTATCTCGAGACTTAACCTTAATCAATTTCAGGCACCCATCACGCATATCGATCTTGTCAATTCTTCCACTTACCAATTGACCTCCAACAAATCCCACGATCGGCAGTTCAGAGACAGCTTGATTTACCAAAAAATATTTAACACAAGAGATGGAATCCTTCATCAGCGTCGACCAATATCGTATTCGGGATTCTGCGAAATGGCCAACTATCGTGGTATGACTATGAGTGTTACGTTTATCCATGATATCCTGTTTCAACTATTCTTTTTCACGCTCCATATGCTTCTCTAGTGGCGGATCCAGAAATTATTTTTACCGGATTCATAAATACGATTGATGAAACCATAGCCAGCCCTGAGATTTAGAGAACTAGAAGCAAGAAAAAAAATTGGTTGTCCACTAATTTTGAACATGAAATTTTGATCATTTGTCACATTTTACTTAACCAATATATGATCTATGTGTTCTTCATATCTTGTTTTTTATTTTGTTGTTTTATCCTCCGTGGTCATCCGCGTGTGTTGTATTTTTTTTTATTTTTTTAAGAGTTATGTGTCATTGTTATAGTTATGGGTTATAGTTAAAATAAATTTAATAGGGGTCAAAAATTATTTTGGACTAGGGTCAATTTAAAATATTTAACAAAAATTACATTGATTTTACAAATTTCACATGGGTCACTTGACCCCCTCCTTGTGAACTGCCTCCGCCACTCTCCCGACCACGTTTCATGGCTAAGTTGTCTGATGGTCTCATGTCATTATGAAGAAGAAAAAACTCCTGCATTTCACACCATTCAGTTTGGATGAGATCTGTCACGGATAGTGCTCTCCTACTGAAGATGTTTGAATCGTCATAGCCTTACGGTTTGATAGGATCTGGTTTGGAATTTTTTTCTTTGTGATTTTGAGAATCGAGAATGGTAAATAGATTCATCTTCTTCGTCCTGGTACTCGAGTTCTAAAACTCGTCTGCTATTTTCTGTCAATTCAAGGCTTCGATTGCAAAATCTTATGAAGTTTCACAACTTCTCTGCAGTAATCGGTAAGATAAATGCGTCATAGCGTTAAGATCATCATATATGATCTGTTTTGGAATTTTTTTTCTTTGTGATTTTGAGAATCGAAAATGGTAAATGTCAGAGTGCGATGGCCCAATAGTAATTAGTCTTGTCTTCTTCGTTCTGGTACTCGGATTCTAAAAACCATCTGCCATTTTCTGTCAATTCAGGGCTTTGATCGCAATTTCTATTGAAGTTTCACGAGTTCTCTTGCATAATCGGTAAGATAGAATCGTCATAGCCTTACGGTTTGATAGGAATTTTTTTCTTTGTGATTTTGAGAATCGAGAATGGTCCAAGATATTTTGAGCTCTTTCTTCTCCAAAATGTTGTTTGATCTTTGAAATATATTCTTTGAAATATATACGTTAGTTGATCCCACACTGATATCACCGACTACAAAAAATAATCAAAATAATAGAAAATGTATCACCCACAAAAATAAAGCTAACGTTAATGATGGAAAAATATATTATAACATACCATAATCTTAGCCGTTAATGGATCGTATCCAGTTCCTCCCAGATGCAAATGTTACACCTTTAAGAAGATCATTAGGCTTCAAATTCCGATTCATAATATATGCTGGCAATGTCTTAGCCAACCCCAACTTTTCCGCTGAAATGTATAAAACAAATGTCTCATGATATAAAAATAGCTATACTTTTTTTTATATATAAACAAATGTAAAAATGACTCAAAAAATTACCAATTAGATCAGAGGGAACTCTTCCATCAGAAAATCTTCCAGTGGCGAAGCCGCCGGGAAAATCTTTGCCGTAAGGAGGGAAGTTGCATTTTAGAAGAGTAGGGAGATTGTTGTTATCACCAGTATCCATTATTGAATCTCCGAACACTATAAGTGCTGGGATTGTTGCGTTATTGTTTTGCTTCGCTGCATTAGTTTCGACGGCTATTAATACCAAAGCGAGCCATAGCATTTGAAGCTTCATCGTCTTACTTGAGTTATTTACTTTTCTGCTCAAAATATTTGTTTGTGTTTTTCAACTTTGACGACATGCATGCATATATATATATATACACTGTTTCAATTTGTTGAACTTCTAAAAATATCTCTTTTTGAACAATAGTTGTTAGGTTTTCTATGATATCTCTAACTATTTATTACTTTGATATATTTTGGTTTGAACGACAACAAAATTGAATTGTTATTTCTTATCAATAGAATTGGATCATCAACCTAAAAGCGATATGTTGGAGGATAACTCTCGAAAACCGAGAGGCAAACATTCTATGCGTGTAAAATGACATGTTGAGATATTTCAACGAAACCAACTCCGATATTTCATCTGGCAGTTAAGATAGATTTATATTAAACGATAGATCCAAAACAACTAGTCTTGGCATGGACCGAAAGAATTCGCCAGAGATATTTACCAACGTCGTCTTGTTTTTCTGCAAGAACAAAGTCGTAAGTTCAGGACATTCCAGGTTGCCAGAAACACGACCAATCTTGTTAGACATCAGCGACATTCTCTTGACAGCGTTCCAATTCTTAACCTTTGGTATTTCGTATAACCCAACACCAGCACGCACGATAAAATTATCTTTATGCTTTCCAAAATCATATGCGATCCATAAAGCCATTTCACAAACAACATCATGCATATACACTTCACGTAAAGCTTTCTTCTCATCCTCCATCAACAAAGATGCACGAATAAGGCTACCGATTATCTCATAACCGTGGTTCGCAGCCCTTTCCATACCTTCACTTTCATCTATGATCCCCTCACATATCCAATACTCTATCAACCTACGTTTAGAAATTCTATGATCTTTCGGAAATAAAGCGCAATATAGTAAACACGATTTGACATGTTCGCCCTTTAGATTGTGGTAACTATATTTTAAAATCGGAACATTCTCATCATCCATGCCGGAAAACTCAGCAGCATATGAAGTTAAAACATCAATTGCGTGCTGCCATTCTTGAATCGTCCGTTTGCATGCCCTGGCTTCGCCAATGACATTAAGTGCTAGTGGTAGACCATGACACTTTTTAGCAACTACGACTGCAAGCTCTGGTATGATTGGATGACTTCTTAACGTGATCTCTCCAACTTTATTTCGGAACAAATCCAATGCATCTTGAGGTGCCAAACACTGAACTTTCATCTCAAAAATCAGCTCCCATCCACACACTTCGCTTTTATGGATGGTTCCATCCAAAGATGTCACTGTATGCGTATGACTAGAATTTGCCTTTTTTTTAATTATGATTGTTCATATTTGTCCCAAGTAAGTTTTTACGGCTTCATGGCTTTTTGCAACCTCTGGCAGAGCCATTTATTCCCTATTTTCGTTATGTTTATGCACGTAAAGAGAAACCAAGTGATGCTCGTTCTTCCTCAAGTCGAGCCATCTTTCTCTGTTCCTGTTCTTGACTAGAATTGGCCTTTGATAAAAACAGATAAGAGAAACAGAATCGATTAGGTTTTCCTTTATTTCTCAACCATAAATTGTCAAACTACACCTGAAGGAACCTACGAACACAGCAATCCAATGGTATAACCAAAGCAAGAACAAAACCAAACCAAAATGAAATTACTTTCTTTACTTGTAATCTCTTCTACTCTTCTCCGCTTATCTGCCTTTTTCTTATATTTACACAAAACTTGCCATTGACTTTTTTTATTTTTCCCTCAGAAAATTTTACTAACTCATGGCTTTTTTTCACTTTTCAACGAATAGCTAAATATCGTAGGTTGAAATAACCTCTGGCAGCGCATTTCTCCTACATTCCTTATGTGTATGAGCGTAGCGAGAAATCATGAATTCTTGATAAACTTGAGAAACCGGTAACCAAATACATTCCTCCGTTCCTACATTCCTGTGTTCTTGAGCACCTGCATTACGTACCACAAGACCAGTTTGAGTACTCAAATTATGAAAAGCATAAACCACAAAAAACTCAAGAAACAACAAAGGTCGTTCATGTGTTTACGTTTATCTACAGTTACACTTCCACTATTTATGAGAAACAACAAGTGGTATATCTTCGAAACTGGAAAGTCGTAGTTACCATCCCTTGATTTCATATTTATCATAAGACACTAGAAGACTTGGGGGCGGATGATTACGGAGATGAGTCAAAGAAACCATGAATCAGAGATAAGTTGCAGTGAAGAAAGTCTAATAATAAGTACCGCTTTTAGAGGATAGCTAACAACGTATTGGAGGTGATTTTGGGAGATTAAAGATCTTTATAAAGCCAAACAAGACTTAAAATCTTCAACTTTGCATGCCAGTCTCAAACTTAACAAAACAGCAAGAACATGTAATGTGGTGGTAAGGAACGATTTCAAACCAATGGATTCCAAAAAGACAAATAAAACCATGACCAAGTAATCCAACACAAGCAGACCAAGAAACGTAACTTTTCAAACCACAAACTTATAATTTGATACAATGAAGACAGAAATTTCACCTTGTGCGTCGAGATCAGAAGGAGATGATGAACCATGCTTATCAGCACTGCCGATCGAGGTGCTGCTGATGCCGGAGCACAAAAATCTTCTAGCGAATCCATTTGAAATGCAAAACCGTATCCAAAATCTCCAATAAGGACCGAAGGATCCGTGAAGAACCAAATGCATTTGCCATTGAATAATAATCCACTGAACAAGATAATCAATGCTTGGATGGAGCAATTGAGGATCTCTCAACTCAATTTAGAAAACGAGTGCCAGTGAGTGACACCACTGAAACAGAGGAATTCGCAAGACAAAACCCAAACTGCAGTAACAATTACAAGAGAGACACAACTTTGTTGCATCGCCCAGATTTTCTGTCTCCAAGTAAAGACGGTGCAAAGCCACAGCTCAACATTTCTTTGATAAGTTCAGCTGATGGGGTTATGTCACCATCTCTAAGACATAGTGTACCGTCATTCAACATAAGCCCGTCTCCTTTCATTTTTGTATACAATGCATCTATTTCACAATGTAGGCCTTTCCTACACAAGCCTGACATCATTGTAGTGTATGTTACAACATCAGGCTTCACTCCTTTGTGGCTGAGGCTACAAAATAAACCCCAAGCGTCTTCAACCTGACCAGTCTTGCACATCCCTTGGATGATGGTAGTATATGTGACAATATCAAGGTCCATTTCACTCTTTTTCATATCTTCAAATATTAACAATGCTTTCTCTAGCTCCCCATTGTCACAAAGACCACCTAACAAAATGTTATAGGTCCAAATATCAGGAGAGACACCAAAAGAATCCATCTGACTAAAAAACTCTTGAGCCATATCAACTTCGCCTGCTTGAAAAAACCCTTGGATAAGAGTGTTGTAAGTGACTGTATTGCTGACCAATCCTCTTTGAGACATCTCGCGGAAGAGTTTCATTCCATCCTCTACTCTCTTTGACTTACAAAACCCATTTATAAGAGTGTTATAACTCACTACATCTGGGAAACAACCTTTGCCTACCATCAAATCAAACATTTCACTGGCCTCATCAATGCGATCATCCATACAAAGCCCATTGATCAATGAACTGTAAGTGACAATATCAGGATCGATAGACATTCGGATCATCTCCTCGTACAGTTCTTTAGCCTCTAAAACCTTTCCATTTTTCACAAATGCATCGACCAATGCGCTGTAAGTGATCACATTAGGGCTGATTTTCCTCTTGATCATATCACTCAATAGTCGAGCAGCATCGCTCCATCTACCTGAATTACAAAGACCCTTTACGAGAGAGGTGTAGGTAACAACATTCGGTCTAATTCCTTTCCTTTCGATTCCCTTGAAAAGGCTGAGAGCATCATTCGCCCGTCTGGTTTTACACAAACTATCTATGATCGTGTTGTAGGCAACAATGTCCGGTTTATAACCTATTTCCACCATTTTATGAACCAGAGATACAGCATCAGAAACCCTATTCCTGCGACAGAATCCATTGACAAGAGAGCCAAGCGTGACTTTATCTGGCTCATAACCAAGTTTCAACATCTTGCCAAGAAGAGATAAAGCAAGAGAGACTTGAAAGCAGCTACAGAAACAATTTATCAAAATATTGAATGTATAAACATCATTTCGAATTCCCAAAATTTCCATCTTCTTCCCCAGAGAGATCACAACATCAAACTTCTTCATCTTGACAATGGCGCTCAACAATCTATTGAAATCTACAATGGAAGGGAAGGGACGAGACTTGACCATGTCGCTGAACAAATCGATTGCATCGTCTAACTTAATGTCACGGAGCCGATTTCTGCTCAATCTCTCTCGGAAATCATTCACGCTAGTGAAAGCTCGTACCCAGCGACAACAGAAACCGCAATGGCTAAACGAAGGAGAAGCCGTTCTAGGTTTACCTTTTTCCAGAAGATTCCGATGAAGCAATCTCTTCGCCGTCATCGCAATCGATTTCTGCATCGTTTTCGATCTTTGCTTTCTCTGATTGGGAATCCTAAAAAACGAAATGTTTATTGAGAGATGGGGAATGGTAACCGAGAATTCGAAAAACCAAAACCCGGTTCAATTCCGGTTTAATAGTTTTTAATATCAAACCGAGTATTATCGAATCTAATCGCCAGTGATTTGATCACAAGACAAAAATATCGAGTGGTTAAGAAAATAGATTTGCTTGGAAACTTCAGATTCTTTCACCAATCTGATAAGATTATAGTTAATTTTCAATTACTTATTAGCTTATTGTTTCTAATATCGGTTTGGTTTAAGACTCGGTTCAGTTTCTGGTTTAGTATTTGTCTCTTTCCAAATGAAACGGATCAAATCTCAGGAGACAAAGATAGAATGATTACGAAATAGAATTTCCTGTGAAATTTTGCTAAATCATGAGAACTTGTACTCAGCTTCCTCGAGCCTGAAACCTCCGAGTCTAAAGAGACAAAGGGAACAAAAGAAATGCTAAAGAGACAAAAGAGTGATCTACTTTCTAAACTATTGTCTTGATTTCAGAGAATCCACCTTCTCTACTCCTGCAATTAAATGGTTTCACATTAAGAACCGTATAAACAAGAAACCAAAACTCAGACTCATCTCAATCTTTCACCCATCTTAAACCTTGATTCTTCGGTTGCTTCCAAGGAAATTTCGACTTATAAGCTGCGAGTCCCGAAACAATAACTCTCTTTTGAGTTTTGAGGTGATCACGACATCTGACTGAACTTCCATGGTTGAGTAACATAAACTCAATCTTCTCTTCTTTTCAGGGCTCGTCTTTCTCACTGTTGTTGAGAATTCAAGATCCTGGTTTTGTGTATCTTCTCTTTCTCCTATAACTTCCTTCTCTTGATTATCTTTGACACCTTCATTAGATGATTCAAGAACTGGTTCCTCTTTTACAACATCCCTTGAGTTATACAATCCTTCAGTTCCTCTTTTGTTGAGCATTTAAGAAGACCCTGGCTTGGTTTATCTTCGCTATCTCCAACAACTTCCTTCTCTTGATGATCTTTAACACCTACATTAGATTCAACCGATTCGATTCCAGAAGTCCCGGTCTCCGAATGATTTGAATCATTCCTGGAGAAGTCTGGGAAGTCTCTATGAGCCTGCACGGCTCTCCTCTTAGCATTTAAAAAGCCAATTTATTCAAAATGTTTACAAGTAAACTAATAGATCTGACTCTTACCTTCTTAAACTTAAATTGCATCAGAGAGTCATCAGCAGCATTGGATTTATGTCCTGAAAAAACACCACAACCCTCTGGAAAATCCCGAACAGCCGGCACAAATCTTCTCTTGTAAATCATTGTCCAAATCAAAACCTCTAAAACACCATCAATTTCACAAGAGTTATAACTCGTCCAAACAAAAAAAAAAAAAAAAAACTTTTTAGCATAAGAAACAATTACAGGTTCTTGAAATGCTTCTAATCAACTAACAATCTTTGGTTCTGAATTTGTAATGAAACCCACAAACATTAATAATTAAACAAAATACAATATTGTGAATCAAGAAATGGAAAAAAAAAAACCAGAAACAATTTCCTGAACATCCCTAACAAAATTGCATCAAAATAGCGACAAATATTACACAGAAACATTGCGAATCGAACCAGTGGCGTCTTACGAGAACCCTAAAGAATCAATCAAATTTACTTCACCCAGAATTTATTTCGAAAAATGCAGAAATCATTACCAATGGAGAAAATTCGCAGAGAGAGAGAGAGCAATAGAAAGCACTGGCAAGTGAACTGAAAGTACTATGGGTGCAAATGGTTGCTTGTTTAGGAATAAAATAGGAGGAATTAGCATGTTCCTCTAAAATTTTATCATTTGTTTTTGTAATGTTTTTATGGAAAAATGAATGGGGCCTACATATGGGATGGAATAAAACAGTTACGGTCAAAATTGTTCCGAGCAACATCAGCGTAACATATATTTTTTTTTCTTTATATATATATATATATATATATTTCAATTTAAATAAAAGTAAAATTATTTTAAAATAAAATTTCTTTTAGATTGGCCTTACACATCGGCAAGAGAAGATGAGAAGATTGATGAGCTGAAATGGTAAAAATCCTATATTGTTTTATAAAATAAAAGATATTTAACTACAACATATTAGATATGTTTTTCAAATCCATATATTTTATTTTGAACAATTCAAAAATTTCTTACTTAAAAATAGGTAAATCCAACAGATACATATATTCCCTATAAATACACTATCATAACAAGGATTTTAAAAAGCTTATGAGCGACTAAAAAAAGTTTATTAGCTACGCCATATTATTTATATAAAAATCCAGAACCATGAGTGAAAGGTAATAATTTGTTTTACTAAACTTGACAATTTTTCTGTTTTTACATGATTTATTACAGATTTAATGGTATATGCTTTAACTTCTCTTAACTCGCTTCCTATTTGGATTGTGTATGTGTATCTTATATAATGGTAGCATGTAATTGGATTTTCTGGATCAAATTCTGGTTTTTTTTTACTACTTAACGTATATTTATTGACATTATTTTGTTTTTATAATAAGGAATATGAGGAATAAAAATGGAAATAATGGCCGATCAAATAACGAAGAAGCAAAGATAAATCTGTCGCTGAAACTAATACAAATCGCGAAGGATTAGTAGGTTTAATAACAATTCTCTCTATGTTTATATATTTACATTTTATATCAACATATATTTGCTTAGCTTGTGAATTTTAAATTAATATAGTTTGTCCGGAGTCCAAAAAATTATAAAATTTTGCTCCAATTTTTCAACAACGAGCTAAAAGCAAAAGGCTATACCATAAGAGTACCTGACAATCCTGGCAAGCGAAAAGTGGAAGAAAAGTTATATGAAATGATCGGCGTTAGTGTCAATTGAAAGCCAGAGATGAAAAGTAGATTTGATTATATGCGGAAACTGTGGCACTATAACGATGAATTAACCAAACGTATTGGTATTTCGGTTAATCCCGTAACCTGGAAAGATAGAGATGCATGAGTCATGGTGGACCGATCGAATTGCGGTGAGTGTTAAAAGTATTACCACACGAAAATAATTATTGCATACAATAAAATTGATTGATATATATATTATTTTTTTTAGGAATTTGGAAAAAATGGAAAATTTGTACGAGTGTTGCAAAACAAACCTCTACCATTCAAAGAACTACTCGATCAAATTTTTGGTGAACATGATCTGGAGCAGGATGATCGTTATTCTTCACACACTCTCCGTACACACATCCAACAAACACTTGATGAGGAAGTAAGTGATGATGACATAGCAATAGATGAAATATCAGATGAAAATGGCTCCCAATTTCCATTAGAGCTAACATCTGATGATGAATTTCCATGAGCTAGTCAGGCATCACTCGTTGCTACCAGAGAAAAAGTACGGAGTTCCCCTTCCCGTACAAATAAATCAAACTTGGGTGTTTGCAAGGCTACTACTAGACGTACAAATCGACGAAGAATCAACTTCGAGACTCAAGTTCAAACTGGATTTCAACATCTTGAAGAGTCTCGAACAAGCTTGTTGGATGTCTTACGATCACGGCATAACGCAAAGGAAACTTTTGGAGATGCTTTAGCTGTATTAGAGAGGTTGGCAGTTGAACCGATGGGGAAATTTTGGTGGGCAGCAAATGGGTTGTTGATGAACGACGAAGATGTTCGTGATGGATTTATGAAATTACACAACGAAGATAATAAAATTCAGTTTTTGGAGAATCTGTTATGGTGACCCCAGGACGAGAATCCGTTCGATTTATTAATCGAAAAGGATATTCGAGTCTCAATGTCTTGGCCATGTGCCTAGACATGCTTTTCACATATTGTTTTGTTGGTATGGCAGGATCAACTCATGACGCGCGAGTATTATCAACAGCTATTCGAGATGATCCTATGTTTCCTAAGCCTCCAGAAGGTAAATACTATCTTGTAGATTATGGATATGCTAACAGACGTGGATATTTAGCTCCGTATAAAAAACAAAGTAATAGTGGCACACAATATCATCTACAAGAGTTTTTGAATGGTGAACCGCCAAAGAATAGTAAGGAGATTTTTAACAGATGGCATGCATCCATTCGTTCAGTAATAGAACGAACATTCAGAGTTTGGAAAAAAAATGGAGGGTTTTAAATGAATTTCCAAGGTATGACATCGCAGTACAAAGACGTGTCATATTTGCTTCATAATTTCATTCATGAATAATATTCAAGACATTGACTTTGAGGAAGCAGATTTAATAACCGATTTACATGGGAAACATAATGTCAATGATGATGCGAATGATGATCGAAGTCTTGGTGTGGAAGAAGAAACAGAAGCGAGGACTTATATGAAAATTATTCGTGATCATATTGCTGAGCAAATGTGGTCTACGAATCGACGTGGACCTCGTCATCAGCATTAGATATGTAATTTCTATTTCAAATCCTAATAAATTTGTCTTTTTGTAATAAATAATATTTTTGAATAGAAATTAAAAATTTATTAGTTTTTATCTATTTGTTACATTCAATTTCGTAATTATCAAAAAATTGATATTAAATAATATATATATATTTATTTATTTATTTATATTACAAATTGATTTAGCTATTTTTTTTTTGTATTGCTATGTATTCCTCTAAATTATTACCAATTTTCTTCAAAAATTTATTTCTCTGTGGTTTTTTCTTTCATTTAACTTATTCCTCTCACTATGATAATTCCACTCATTTTTATTCCATTCATCATTATTCCTCTCGTTCAACTTTTATTCCGCTTATCATCAACCATTTGCAACCTTATATTGTTGTCAAAATTCTACTTTATATGCTCTTGTTAAGCCCATCTTTAGCATATTAAAAAAGCCCATCAAATAATATTATTTTACCGTTAATTAATTCGTTAATCTTTTTTCGTTAATTAATTCTTTAATAATATGTAACAAGAAATATCTCTCTTTGTTATCAGATTTTCATGATACAAAGTATGGTCTCTTTTTAGGGATAGAAACTCGAATTGAAGAACCTAAAAAAAAAAAACAAATGAACAGATTTTGTTTTCTTTATAAAAAAAAAAACAAAATCCAAAAAAAATCGTAATGAAACTAAAACCTCAAAAAGATGCAGTTGTCCTAAAATATTAGTTACCTAATTTGACAACTTAAATTTTTATATTTGGCCAAAATATAAAAATAAATTATTTTGCCAATTTCCTTTTCTTGTTTTAGACTACCTGATTTAATTTAATTAAAATACTACTCCAGTATTTAGTGTTCAAAAGGCTGTAAACTAATTTGGCCAACAAAAATAACTAGGGATTGACATCTTGGGATGTCATTTGTGGCATAAACACCCTAAATAAGAAAAACAGTAATGAAATATAAAAAAAAAAAAAAAATGACTACCAGTGCGATAATAAAAGCGATTTTCTTACGGTTACTAAACCGATTTTGCCTCATCACTCCGGTGACGGTTCCTACAGATCTCGCCGGAGAAACATGAGATCATGGGGTTTCCCTCTCTCTAGCCGAAGTTACCCCCACTATCGATCCCACGATCGATTGTGATGCCTTATACTCCTCTTTATTGGCGATTCCTAAAGCCTATAAATCGAGATACCGAATCCCGAATTTCTATCATTTCCCTCCTTTGAGATTTTACAAAAATTTACTGAAAATGGGAGATAATTTGCGATGGGCAATTCAAGATTTGGATCTGGGAGTTGATGACGTTCCATTTGCCCTACCGGCGGATGTAATCAACAAGGCGGCAAACGAAAACCGATTCATCATCATGAGAAGACCGACAATACCACGGCGTCAGAACCTTCGTTCACTCGTAGCAAGCCTCCCTCGCCTTTGGGGAAATGCTGGTCTACTTCACGGCTGTATCATTGGTGGGCGTCGTTTTCAATTTGTATTCCCTTCAGAGGAAGCCATGGAGAATGTCCTCCGACGTGGCCCTTGGGCCTTTGCGGATCGTATGCTCGTACTTCAGCGATGGTCACCACTGATGGACTTGGAAATCCTCAATTTCATCCCGTTCTGGATCCAGATACGTGGGATTCCAGGGCAGTTCATGAACCAAGACGTGGTAGCGCACATTGGAAGAGCTTTGGGGATGCTTATGGACGTGAATTACAATGACGAGGCGGTTGCTCGAGCCGAATATGTTCGGGTCCGTATCAATTGGGATATCTGAAACCCATTACGCTTCCAGAGAAATTTTCAATTCACTCCAGGCGTTAATACTCTTCTTCGCTTCCGTTATGAACGACTTCGAGGTTTCTGCGAGGTCTGTGGTCTTCTTACTCACGATTTGGGTAACTGCCTGATTCAAAATGGTGGCGAGGAAGAACGTTCTGATGGGGATGATGATGATGAAGGGCAAGATCAAAATGGTGCTCGCAATCATGGAGTCCAAATCCATGAAATTGATGACAATGAAGCAGAAGCGATAAGGAGAGAAGCTGGTGAGGATAACAATGATCTGAATGGTCCTGTCATGGCTGAATCAGATATTCTGGGTAATGAGGAGAACAACAATGGTGTTGTGAGTGATGAGGAACTTAATGCTCTGGAACCTGTAGTGCCAGACAGTGGCCATCTGTTTGAAGAATGGGACAACCATAAGGTTGGAGCAGGTGAACTGGATATGAATGAACTTTTCAATCCAGTACCGATATTCTCAAACAGCACAAGTGATATTCTCGGCAGAGATTTGGAGGCAGGGGAGATGACAACCGAAGAACAATGCATGCTGCAGGATTATGCAATGTATGAGTCTGATGTGCTCCCGTCTGGCCAGCGTAAACGCAAGTTTACTGATGCTACAGAAAATCCGAATGGAAAGAAACTGCAGATACGTGAAAGAGGAGAAGGCAATGGTCAATCTCACGAGGATTCAACTTCTCAAACCGAGGGAGGTGCGGTGGGCCCTGAACCACCTCTTTCACCATGAGGACAACCTGCTGGAACTGTAGAGGAATTGGCATTGACCTCAAAGTTCGACGCCTCAAGGAGATAAATCGCAAATATCTCTCGGACATTATATGCATGTCAGAAACAAAGCAAAAGGATGACTACATCCGAGATCTTGGTTGTGAATTAAGATTTATTAACTATGTTTCAGTACCACATATGGTCTTAGTGGTGGATTAGTTTTCTTCTGGAAGCAGCATGTAGATCTAGTTTTTTTATTTAAATCCCATAATCTTGTAGACTGTGAAATTACAAGTAATGGAATCAAGTTGTTTTACGCTTTTGTGTATGGAAATCCTAATGCAAGATTGAGAAACCATCTATGGGAAAGATTGGAAAGATTAGGTATTAACCGAAGAGGAAAACCTTGGTTCCTTTTAGGAGATTTTAATGAAATACTAGACAACAGTAAGAAACAAGGTGGAAGAACAAGACATGATTATTCATTTAGAGATTTCCGAAGGTTAGTAAGAAGCTGTGAACTTACAGACCTGAAGTTTAGTGGTAATCGATTTAGCTGGGCTGGTCAAAGGGGGAAACATCATGTGACTTGCTGTTTAGATATAACAATGGCTAAAAAGGAATGACACTCTCAGTTTCCCACTTCAGAGACTATATATCTGGAATTTGCTGAGTCAGATCACCGTCCTCTGGTTACCTTTATATCGGACACTATCGAAGAGAAGAGAGGATGGTTTAGATATGACAGTCGACTAACTCATAAAGACGGTTTCAAAGAGATGGCTTTACAAGGGTGGAAATCTGGTCTGAATGTGATAAGATTAATTACTCCTTTGTCACAGCGATTATCAAACTGCAAGAGAAAAATTTCTCAATGGAAGAGAAGACATCGCGTCAATGCAGAAGAAAGAATTGGTATTCTCAAGAATAAATTAGACATAGCAAGAGCAACAGGCTCTCTTTCACTCTCTAAAAGAACACAACTATGGAATGACCTGAATCAAGCCTACATTGATGAGGAGATTTTTTGGAAACAGAAGAGCAGGATTCAGTGGTTAACTGAAGGAGACCGTAACACACGCTATTTCCACAATATTACAAAGGCAAAAGGAGTCAGGAACAAATTAACATCAATACAAGATGATAATGGAGTGTTTCATCGAGGGGACAAGGAGATTAGTTTGGTGGCATTATACAAAGGTTTTTAGAGATTTTCAGAGAAAGGTCACATCTGAGATAAATGAGGATCTCACTAGAAAAGTATCAGAGGAAGAAATAACATCAGCGGTGTTTGATATTGGACCTCATCGTGCTCCTGGCCCAGATGGATTCACTGGTGACTTCTACCACAAATTCTGGGATGAGATTAAAGAGGATATCAACGCTGAAGTGAAAGGATTCTTTGAAACAGATAACTTTGATCCTTTGCTCAACCATACTAACATTTATCTGATTCCTAAAGTTGAGCGGTCCACGAAGATGACAGATTTTCGACCAATCTCTCTCTGCAATGTCTCATACAAGATAATTTCAAAGATTCTGGTCAACAGATTGAAGAAACATCTATCTGGAATTATTTCGGAAAATCAAGCAGCATTTATTCCTGGAAGGATGATCACAGATAACATTATCATCGCTCATGAAATCTTCCATAGCTTAAAATCACGAAAGCGTCAAGCAAACAGTTATATGGCCTTGAAAACAGATATTACAAAGGCCTATGACAGACTTGAATGGCAGTTTTTGGAAGAAACAATGAAACACATGGGTTTTAATCATTGATGGATTCAGTGGATTATGAAGTGTGTATCCTCAATAAGTTTTTCTATCCTAATCAATGGTTCAACATATGGTCACATCATCCAAGAAAGAGGAATCCGCCAAGGTGATCCCCTTTCACCATATATCTTTATATTATGTGCGGAAGTGCTATCACATATGATGAACATGGCAACAAAAGAAAAAAGACTCCAAGGTATCAAGATTAGTACACATGGACCTGCTATTAGTCATCTCCTCTTTGCCGATGATTCCATGTTCTTCACATTGGCGAATACCCGTGTAAGCAGAGCAATTAAAAATATTCTTTCCACTTATGAAGCTGTCTCTGGTCAAGCAGTTAATCTACGAAAATCGTCTATTACTTTTGGGGCCAGAGTACAAGAAACGACTAAAATAAATATGAGGCACACTTTGGGAATCTTTAATGAAGGAGGAGGAGGCAAATATTTGGGCCTCCCTGAACAGTTTGGAAGCAAGAAATCAGAAATGTTCAGGTACATTGTTGATAAAGTTAAAGAGAGAACTCAAGGATGGAGTAAAAGATTCTTATCTAAGGGAGGAAAGGAGATCATGCTAAAGACCAAAACTTTAGCCATGCCTATCTTTTCTATGAACGTTTTCAAGCTCCCGATAGAAATCTGCGATGAGATCAATGCAATTATGGCAAAGTTCTGGTAATGACAATAAAGGGAAGCATTGGCTGTCTTGGAAGAGAATGAACCTACCTAAAAAAGAAGGTGGAATGAGTTTTCGGGATTTAGAAAACTTCAATTTGGCTCTGCTTAGTAAACAGACTTGGCGGATCATGCATTTTCCAAACTGTTTGATGGCCAGAGTACTTAGAGGGAGATACTTCAGTCACACCAACGTGTTAAATGCAACAATGGGGAAGAAAAGCTCATATGGCTGGAAGTCTTTATTGAAATGAAGAGATCTACTAAAACAAGGACTTCGATTTGTTATTGGAGATGGAACAATAGTTAGTACATGGAATGATCCATGGTTACCCGTCCACCCTCCTCGTCCACCACGACCAAGGAACACCCAAGATGCAGTCCCATTGGTCAGTCACCTCTTAAACACTACTCAAACTGGTTGGAATGAAGAACTGGTCAGTGATCAAATCCATGACGATGATGTTAATATTGTGTTGGCCATTAAATTATGTCCAAATGCTAAAGTGGATCTTCTTGGATGGCATTATAATATATAATGGAGATGGAATGTATTCAACTAAGTCTGGCTACTGGCTGGCTATTCATCTACCTGATAATCAACAAGCAGATCCACATGCTAGTAGCTTTCATATGAAAAGCTTAATCTGGAAGTTAAAGACATCACCGAAGCTGAAACATTTTCTATGGAAAATCGACTTTGAAATACTACCGACATGAGAAGTCATACGAAGGAGACACATCAACCAATCATCTATTTGTAAGAGATGCTGCAAAGAAGAGGAAACATCGAAACACCTGTTTTTTTATTGTAAATATGCACAAGCATCATGGAGAGCATCAGGTATTCCAAACCCAGTTATTTTTTATATTCATGCGACTTTTGAAGCAAAGATGATTGCTTGCCTTTCTTGCGATACTACACCCTTACTCAATCATTATAGACAATTCCCTTTATGGATCCTGTTGCGTTTGTGGAAGAGTCGGAATACGCTCATTTTTCAGAAAAAGCACATTCCATGGGGGGAAAATTTGGGTTATGCTCGGAATGATGCTACTGAATGGATGAATGTTGAAAATTATGTGAATCTCAATTTGAATGGTACTCAAAGCAATGTCTACCAAGTTGACAACGATGAAGGCTGGAAAACACCACCACAACATTGGTTCAAGTGTAACTATGATGGTTCAGTTCATGATACTAATGTACCAGGAAAAGCTTGTTGGATCGTACGTGATTCGAAAGGCTACTACTGCGGCTCAGGACAAGCAAAATGTCGCCTTGTTAACAACGCACTGGAAGGAGAATTGCAGGCTCTCATAATCGATATGCAAAGTTGTTGGAGCAAAGGATTTCAAAAATTTGAATTCGAAGGAGATAATAAAACAGTGGAAGCTTTAATGAACGGTAACAAGAAAATCTTTGGATTGTATAACTGGACCAGAGAAGCAGGATAATGGCAGGATCGCTTTGAGGAGATAAGATTCAAATTGACTTCCAGAAATTTCAACAAACCAACTGATATTTTGGCAAAACAGAATATCCCTTTTGATAAAGATTATTATTTTCATTTTTATGTTCCGAATGTAATAACTACATGATTATTTTGTATCTTCTACAAATTAATAAAATCTAGACGTTAAAAAAAAAAAAAACCGTAATGATGACACGTCACATGGTTTTGTCTCATATAATGCTCCCTAAATATGAGTAATGTTATTTAAGTCAAAGTCTAATAATTATTTTAATTCCTTGTGCAATAAAAATTCAATATCCGATGCTTTCGCTTGGACAAGGACCGTGTCGTGTGTCAATCCCAAAGAGCACGCCCAAATCATGATGTTCCTTCACAAAATTAAAACGAAATGAAGTTATTAATTGCTAAAAAATTTTTTTTGACAATTATAATGTAACAGTTAGAAATTGATAATTATCCACATCAATACGTTATCACTTCCACTAGCAGCAATTTTTGACAAATATTACCCACTATATGTAGTATAAATAAGTATGCTTGGCTATTGTAAAAAGACGCAAGGAATAAGCAAAACAAACATAAAACTCTTCTCTCCCGTTTTCTCTCCCGTTTTTTCTCTCCACTTATTCTCCATTTTTTACTTTACAAATCACTCTCTCTTATTTACAATCATTCTCTCTCTCTCCAGCTCTCTTCCTCTCTACAAACGTTAAACACACATATATATAGTTATATATATATACATATCTCACCTCACATATAATATATCATTAGTATATAATTTATAACACGTTATTAGCACGATCGTTCTTCGATCCGTTCATATACCGAAAAAGTTATCATGTCAAATTTGACAAAGCTCGAGATTATTGCCCTTGATATTTCTGGGAAAAACTATATGACATGGGCAGTAGCTGCAAAAATGCACCTCAAAGGGAAAAAACTTCTTAATACCATCGATGCGTCATAAATGACATCGGATGAAAACAAGGCAAATGCCATGATATTTTTGTTCCACCACATCCATGATGGTCTAAAAGACCAATACATCACAAAAGAAGATCATGCAGATCTCTGAAAATCACTCAAAGATAGGTTTGATCACCAGAATTACGTAATCTTACCAAAAGCAAAACATGAGTGGCTGAATATGCGGTTTCAGGATTACAAAAGTGTTGGTGAATATAATTACACTTTGTTCGGGATCGTGTTATGTGGAGAAGAAGTAAGCGATTATGATATGATCGAGAGAACACTCCAAACATTTCATCCTGGAGATGTAATCATGCAACAACAATACCAGGCAAAATGGTACACTCTTTACTCAGAGTTGATGCAAACCCTCCTTGTTGCAGAGCAAAATAATCAACTCGTGATGCTAAACCATCAGACTCGTCCAACTGGATCAGCTCCATTCCCAGAAGCGAATGTTGTATCATCTCGTTACAATAATTGGCAACGACATGGACCCACTAGAGGTCGTGGTCGTGGTCGTGGTCGAGGACGTGGTCGTAAACATGGTCGAGGCCAATGAAGAGGATTTCATTTTAATAATTTCAACACCGGGAGAATTGATAAAAGTTCTCAAGAGAATAAAGTTGGTAAACAATGAACAAGCATTATGAAAATGCTTGCTACAAATGTGGCATAAAAGGACATTGGTCCAATACATGTCGTACACCAAGACATTTGGCCAATCTGTATCAAAAATCCCAAAAGGGAAAAGAAAATGAAGGTGAAACCAACTTCATCTCTGATGAATCCGGACCCTCTTTCGATGGCATTGATAATGATGCACATCTTGATCTTTTGATTTCCTCATTGATCCTGATGATATCAACGCCCAACAAGTTGACTAAAATAAGCTTTTTTTTTATATATAAATTTGTGTTATATGTATTTTTGTTATAAAAGTGTGTTGTAAAATAAGCTATTAATGCATTTTTTATGAATAATTTAAATCCATAATATGTCAAGATCTGAGATTCGGGATTGAGATTTATGTATAGCAGATAGTGCCACAACACACATACTTCTCCTATCTAAATTTAAAAAATTCCGCTGGAAGCGTGAATACCATATATGGGAATGCAAAGATTATTATGGGCTCTGGAAGAGCTTGTTTTTCAATGTCAAGGGGAACAAAGTTTGAAGTGCAAGATGCACTATATTCCCCTAAATCCCAGAGAAACTTAATAAGTTTCAGAGATATCTGCAGAAATGGATATCATATAGAAACGATGAATAAGAATGGCATTGAATATCTTTGCATCACATCACTAATTCCGGAAAGGAAAGTTATATTAGAGGAACTACCAGGATTATCCTCCGGATTATATTCCACAAAGATTCATATAGTTGAATCATATATTACAGTAAACCCGAAGTTTACTAGTACATTTAATGTGTGGCATGAAAGACTTGGCCACCCTGGTTCAGTAATGATGAGAAAGATTGTGCAAAATTCGAATGGCCACCCGTTGAAAAACTAGAAGATTTTTCAATCGGGAGAGTTTTCATGTAATGCATATTCTCAAGGAAAACTCATAATGCGGCCATCACCATCCAAAATTGGGAATGAATCTCCAGTATTCATGGAAAGAATACATGGTGATATATGTGGGCCTATTCACCCACCATGCGATTAATTGATGCATCCAGTAGATGGTCACATGTGTGTCTATTAACAACACGAAATACGACTTTCACAAAATTCATTGCCCAAATAATCAGGTTGAAAGCGCAATTCCCTGATTACGTCATAAAGAAAGTTAGGCTTGATAACGATGATGAATTCACTTTACAAGCTTTTAATAACTATTGTATGTCAATGGGAATCGATGTTGAGCATCCGGTCCCCCATGTACATACACAAAATGGCATAGCTGAATATTTGATTAAGCGTCTACAACTCATTGCTAGACCATTGACATTGAGAACAAAGCTCCCAATTTCTATATGGGGTCATGCTATCTTGCATGCTGCGTCATTGGTCCAGATAAGACCAAGCGCATTTAATAAACATTCCCTTTTACAATTAACATCTGGCCAGGAGCCAAATGTATCCCATCTCCGTATTTTTGGTTGTGCGGTTTATGTCCCTATAGCCCCACCGCAAAGAACAAAAATGGGGCCACAAAGGAGATTGGGTACATACGTTGGTTATACATCACCAAGTATAATTCGGTACCTTGAACCGCAAACTGGTGATATGTTTACGCTCGTTTTGCCGATTGCCATTTTAATGAAGATGAATTTTCAGCGTTAGGGGGAGGAATTAAAGAAATTCCAAAAGACGTTACATGGTGCACACCGTCTTTGTTGCACTTAGATCCCCCTACAAATCAACGCGAACTCGAAGTTTAAAAAATCGTACACTTACAAAATATGGCAAATCAGTTACCAGATGCGTTCACCGATACAAAAAGGGTGACAAAATCATATATACATGCTGCGAATGCTCCATCAAGAATTAACGTTCTTGAAGAACAAATTGATGGGAATATAGCAAATGAACCCAAAATTCAGTTGAAACGGGGAGGCCAATTGGTTCTAAAAACAAAAATCCCTGGAAGAAAAATAAATTGGGAGAATAAAACGAAAAGGTTCCCGAATAACCATATAAAGAAAAATGTCCATAAGACATATATGAAAATGGTCCAGAATAACCACATACAGAGAAAAGTCCTGAAGACGAAAATGACAAAGAAAAATATGAGATTTCTATTAACTATGCCCAAGACGAAAAAATATGGGATAGAATCATAGAAATGAAATAGAAGATAATGATGGAATTTTCTCATTCTCTGTATCCAAAGACATTGATTATGAAGTTGATGATTCAGACCCAAGGTTCGTATCAGAGTGCCAGAAATGGCCTGATTGGGAGAAATGGCAAATGGCCACGAAAAATGAATTATTCTCCCTCAATAAAAGAAATGTTTTTGGACCTATTGTCACTACACCTGAAGATATAAAACCGGTTGGGTACAAGTGGGTTTTTGTACGGAAAAGAAATGAGAAAATTGAGGTAACAAGATACAAAGCCCGTCTTGTTACACAAGGATTTTCTCAAAGACCGGGAATTGATTATGAATAAACATATTCCCCGGTTATGGATACAATTACATTTAGATTTTTAATGAGCCTTGTGGCATCCAAAAATCTAAAAATGTACCTTATGGATGTAGTGACAGCATATCTATATGGATCACTTGATAATGATATATATATATATATATATATGAGGATCCCATAAGGATTAAAAATGCATGCATCATTAAACTCAAAACCCAGAGAGATATGTGCGATCAAATTACAACGATCACTTTACGGATTAAAATAATCCGGGCGCATGTGGTATAATCGCTTAAGCGAATATTTACTAAAGAAAGGGTATGTGAATAATGCAATTTGTCCTTGCGTCTTTATTAAGAAATCCTCATAAGGATTTGTAATCATTGATGTATATGTTGATGACATGAACATCATTGGAACTGAAAAAGAAATTGATGACGTAAGAACTCATATGAAAGAAGAGTTCGAAATGAAAGATCTCGGACAGACAAAAAATTTTCTTGGACTTCAGATAGAGCACTTCCGAGATGGAGTATTTATGCATCAATCAAATTATACCAAAAGGATCTTACAACGTTTTTATATGGATAAAGCGAATCATTTGAGTACTCCAATGGTTAATCGATCTCTCAATACTGAAAAATATCTATTCTGACCTTGTGAAGATAACGAGGAAGAGTTAGGTCCTAAAGTACCTTATATGAGCGCTATTGGTGGACTTATGTATCTTGCAAATTGTACCCGACCAGATATAGCATTTGCTACAAATTTACTTGCAAGATATAGTTCGTCTCCTAGGCGTAGACATTAATTGGAATGGGATAAAACATATTTTTCGTTACTTTCAAGGAACGATTGATTTGAGATTATTTTATCCTCGAAATTCCAAATTTGGTTTAGTTGGTTTTGCAGATGCATGATATTTATCAGATCCGCATAAATCTTGGTCGCAAATTGGGTATGTTTTCACCATTGGAGGAACTACAATCTCATGGCGATCCCAAAAACAAATTTTGGTTGCCACTTCTTCAAATCATGCAGAAATTATTGCACTTCATGAGGCATGTACAGAATGTGTATGGCTCAGATCCATGACTCAACACATTCAAGAAGCCACCAGAATAATCACCAGCAAAGAGCCAACAATCTTGTATGAAGATAACGCTGCATGCGTTGCCCAGACCAAGGAAGACTATATCAAGAGCGACAGAACAAAACATATTCCTCCAAGATTTTTCTCTTACACTCAAGAGCTCGAGAAAAATCAAGAAATGGATATCCGATATATTTGCTCAAGTGACAACGCAGCAGATTTATTTACCAAGGCGCTTCCTACTACAACATTCAAGAAACATATTCAAAGTATCGGAATGCGTCGTCTATGTGATCTATAAAGAATATATCATATCCATCATTTCGAGGGAGAGACTGCACTCTTTTTTTTTTATCATAGCTTTTATCCCATTAGGTTTTTCCATGATTAAATTTTTAAAGAAACAGTACGTAATACATTAACAGTAATAGATAATTCAGGAAAGTGTTAGAAACTGGTAATTATCCACATCAATACTTTATCACTTCCACTAGCAGCAATTTTTGACAAATATTACCCACTATATGTAGTATAAATAAGTATGCTTGGCTATTGTAAAGAGACGCAAGAAATAAGCAAAGCAAACATAAAACTCTCTCTCCCGTTTTCTCTCTCGTTCTATCTCTCCACTTATTCTCCTTTTTCCACTTTACAATCACTCTCTCTTATTTACAATCATTATCTCTCTCTCTTCCTCTCTTCCTCTCTTCCTCTCTTCCTCTCTCTACAAACGTTAAACACATATATATAGTTATATATATATATATATATATATCTCACCTCACATATAATATATCATTAGTATATCATTTATAACAGTAACTAGATTAAGCCCATGTATACACGGGGTTCATAAATTAAATTTTATAATTAGTGAAAAAAACGAAAAAATAAAATCATCCGTGAAAGTAAACAAAATGAAATTACAAACGCCAATACGAAATCACTAACCGGTAGAAAAGCCTATAAGACTAACAATTATCTATTTATTATGAATATTTTTTTTTATTAGATGGTTTCCAATTTATTTTTTTTACATGTTTCCAAATATTTAGTTTTTTATGTTCCTATTTGAATTATATTTTTTATTTTTTATTTTTATTAACTCTGTTTTTATGATATATTTAAATTTTCTATTTTTATTTTTGTTTAGTAAATTTACAAATTGGGATTAGGAATCACTTATATTTTTTCTGAATTTTTAGCTTTTCTTTTCTTTTTCTATTAACTTTAGATTTTAAAATAAATTTACATTTTTTTTTTCTTTTTTTTTTTGTTTAGTAACTTTATCTTTTAGAATTAGTAATTGATTATAAATTTTTATTTTATTATTATTAATATTATGTGGCAACATTTAATTGAAAAATCTTTTTACACATGTTAAAATTTGATCGATTGACACGGCACGTATTGCGATCTGATAAATTACTAACTTTGAAATATTCAGCTTTATATAATAAGATACTACTAATTATATGTAATGGTTATTGGAAAATATATTTATGGTGTTCTCATTCAGAGACAAAAACTTCAACATATTGTCAAAATAAGGAAATTTAAAACCAAAAAAGGAGATGAACTCTAAATTAATACAACTCATTACTAGCGGATTCATAACAAGAGTAGATTTATGCTCATAGAATTTTATTAAAATAGAAACAAAGATTAAAAAAAATAGAAATAGCTCAATGATGAGCTTTATTTAAATGCAAATTAAAGAGAAAGGAAATGAAAAAACTTTAGTTGCCACTCTAGCTAGAGATTTTTGATTAATACTAAATAAGATGAAGGAGAAGAGTTGCTTTGTGAAAACTCTCATTAAAGTTACCTTACATTGATGTTCTAAAACATAAATTTATATGAATCTCTACTTGTTAAGAACCCTAATTACATGGACTAGTGAACTTCTCATGAGACTATTTGGGCTTCTTATGGATCCACTAATACTCGTAGTATATATACATAAACATAAGTTGTATGTCTCTCCTAAATGCAAATAAATCATACATGTGAGAGTCGCAAAACACAAATCCGAGATACATATATAGTTTGAGGTTTGAATCTAAAAACACATGTATCCCTAATCGCCCTGGACGTCAAATTTCTTATTTATATAAGATCTTCTCAATCATGTTTAACATATTGTCTTTTTTGGAGCTAATGACTCGGAGGAAAAATAATTTCACCGTTAATCCTTATAAAAAATAATAATAATTTCACCGTTTATATATTGTCTTTCTGCCTCCCTTGAATTAAACATATTTTAATTATAAAACACGTAACGACAAAGCATGCTTCTTTTATCTTCCTTTTTTTCCACGGCTTGTCTCTCTCTCTATATATATTCTCGACCCAACATGTCATAACAAATTTTTTTCAAAGATTGATCTTCTTTTAGCCATCTTTACTTCTACTTCACACTCATAAATATACAGAATATCTCTGGGTTTCACATACTAACTCTTCCAGCTTCGTCTTTCACAAAATAAAAACAAAAAAACTCTTCAAGCTTCTTGTAAGTTGTTTCTCATCAACACAATTCAAATGTGTAAGTCAATCCCAATCAAACTCAGATAGTAATTTTATGATTTTGTTTTGTATACATCATATATATGAATGAGTTTTTCTTTGGTTGGTGTATTTAATATATAAGTTTTAAACATGTCTTGCTAGCTCTACTACGTTCTTTTCTTCTTCTATTTTTAGGAGTAACATTTTCTTGCATTAATATAAATGTAGCAAAAGTGCTCTACTACGTTCTTGTGCGCTTTTTCTTTTCTAAGGAAACGTGATGGTAATGTCGAATAAATTGAAAGAACTTAACTAGTATCTCTTTAATTTGGTTTGTACGTAATGCAGATGTAACTAGTAAATAAATTGTGAATATATAGAGTATCAAAACTTTGCTAATTTTATTTTTTGGAGTAACATCTTTATTTTTTAAGAAAATTTAGAAACGGATCATTATGTGGGTAAAACCAAACGGAAAAACAAAAATATGAGGGACATAAATTAAGTATACATCAATTAAACTTTTTGTTAAAGTTTCTTATTAGATATACATCAATATAGCAATAAAAAAACTACAAGAGTAAACTTTTATTATAACGAATTGTCCCTTCATACAAGGATTGGTCTCACATTTAAACCATAACTCATATATATATATAAATTATGTACAAAACCTCCATAAATAATGCATATATAGTTCAATAATGTAACAAGAATCATCGAGAGCAAATACCATACTTTTTAGGTTTTTATTATGTACGAAACCTCCATAAATCAGGGAAATAACTCCATGTTTTAATTTTCCCCTTCCATCTTAATTATAAATCTTTTTCCACCATCATCATCTACACAGCACTAATGTGCATGCATATTTCATAAATATTCATCTTGCATCTTCTTCACTTTGATCAGATATTCAGAGATCAATCTAACAACTCGAAGAAGTAGAAGCAGCATGAGCATTTGCATACTCTTCTCCCATTTCAACAAACCTTTCCGAATCATCCTCCAGCAAATTCATTCCCTCATCGTCTACTTGATAAGAATTGTTTCTCGCATCGAACTTGGTGTTGTTTTCATGAGTAGAAGCAGAAGCAGAAGCCGCCGCTGTAACCTCCACGTTGCTTAGCTGTGAAGCAACGAACTTATCAAAAACTCTCCAATCCGTAGTCACTTGTTCCACTCCTTGATCGTAATAGAGAGAGCTAAAACTTTGATTCCCTTGTTGCAGTTGTTCCTCATGAGAGTGATTTGATGATTGCTGAAAATTACCGATATTTCTTGTGTTATTACCGTTGTTGCTTGATCCATAAGGTAGAGAGTTGCAATTATTGTTAGGGCTTTCAAGCTGGGGAAGCTGGAGGAACATAGATTCATGAAGGTGATGATTTTGTTGTTGATGTTGTACCATATGGTTGTAGTGTAGCTCGAGCTCTTTCTTGCATTGCAAGTTAGGACTGTTGTTGAGTGCATAAGCTGAAGACGCATTGAGGCCGTAAGGCAATGGCTGCTGGTGATGGTGGCGGTTATAATGATGATTATTATTGGGAAAAATCCGCCGTGGAGAGTTGGAATCGAGCTCGGAGACCATGAAAGAGAGCTGATCATCGTACCAATGTGATGGCGAAGAATCGTAATCTCCCATTTTCGTCACTGTCGCCACCAATCTCTTCTTGAAAACCCTACATACCACCCATCCTTCTTCCTACACAAATATATCAATTAAATAAGATCACATTTACAACATCAAAACACACTTTTCCATCACTTATATATGTGTATTATTTGTTTTTTCTTATATAAGTAGAAAGTTCTGATCCGGACATGTTAATAAGTAGAAAGTTTCAAATGCAACTTCAATGTAACGTTTCTCTCTAAAAAAAAACTGAAACATGTAAGAAAATTTTTTGGTTTGAATAAATTTTACTTTCAATTTTTTTAAAAATTGTAAGACCACCGAAACTAGAAATTCAAAATTCGAATTCGGATATGGTGACAAGTTTAGAGTAATAACATCATATGTAAGCTATGTGTAGTGTGTACTATTAGTAAATATATTTGGACCAAAAAGGAACAATGGTTCTCATTTTTGATGTCTTGAGTCAAATTGGTAATAGCATGTAAACTATACATGTTTATTGAAGTTTAACAATGTACTTTGGATATCTTGTATCGGACATAGAACTTATGTGTCTTAATGTAATTATACTCAAATACGTTTTAAGAAATATACTAAAGAAAGATCAATTTTGTAGGAATTTTTCTTAATATTCTTATACAAGTAAACTATATATGAGTTAAAGATGTGTTTGGATCAATATATATATATATNGAGGGGTTCCATTTTCATTTGTTTCTAAGCGATATTCATGCATGATCCAGTCCGATTTCTGTCCATTTGGGGCTCTTCCTTTGTAAAACACAAGTGTCTTCCTCATACCAATAAGACTATGTCTCAAATATATAGCCTTGTCTCTTCCGGTGGCTTTCCAGAATCCTGCTTTCGTCGCTCTATTGGTTCGAGTCCCCGTGGGATACTTCTTGTCTTTATGGCTAAAGAAGTACCATTCACTTTGCTCTTCGTTTCCTATTTTGCATAACTCTGTATTTTCACAAAGAAAAAAAACAACAATCGTAAGCGTTTCAATTAATACAAAAGGATCCCTAAAGAGAAATGATAGGATTTTTCCGGCCAGACCTTGAAGATCCCATGGCTCAATCTTGTATAGATCAACGTCCTTGATGAAATCGATTTCTATTCTCTTTGATGCAACTTTTTTCCTTAGGTAGTAGTCTACAAGTTCTTCATCAGTTGGATGAAATCTGAATCCAGGAGGTACATGTGAAACCGAATCCATCCTGCTTATGATATGAAAACATTGACTGTTCAATTTTGGATCATGAAAGTAAAATTTAAGAATTGATATATAAAGATACATTAATTTTAGTATATGTCTAGTGCAGTGATTGATCGATTCAATTAACTTTGCCAGAAACTAATTAGGGTTATCTCTCGGGCTAATATACATATGGTAAACAATATAATTCAAACATATATACACTAATACACATACAGATTTTTATATATCATATTAGACATTCATGTGTATATTATTTCCTAGCTAACTAATTTGTGATAACAAGCTTGTGCCTTTATATTTCGTTGCAAAAAACAAAACTTTATGCATCTTATGAAAAATGGAAAATAGAAATAGCCGATTAAGCCCATTAAATGGGTTTAAATTCATGGCACTCTTGAAGATGAAAGAGGGATAGATAAAATAATCAATAGTTTCCTATGATAATAGGACGAAGAAACTCTCCCATATTATTAATCCTGCAAAGATAGTATGAAATTATCATATATGCTAAATAACTGATAACTAATTGCATGTGTATCAGCAAATGAAGTCAAGGCCACGAAAAGATAAAGAGGAGAAATATTTCTAGGTTGATCAACCTATAAGAGATTAATTCTCTAAATTATCAATAAAAACAAGTATTAGGGAAAATATCATCTGCTTTCATATATTTGTGATTTTTGGTACACTGAAACATAGCCCACGAATCTCTTAAGGATGATATTTTGCTTAGCTTCTAACATCAGCAACATTGAGTAGGATGAGAGGACAATATATGATGATGATCATCATAATCATGATAATGATTAAAAAAAAGTAACAAGTTTCAAGAAACAAAAATGGTAAATATTATAGTTGAAATATCTGACTAGAAAAAACGCAAAAACATATAAAGAGAGGATCAAAGATGGAGTAGAACTTTAAATGAAGTTAGGGTTTATACCTCAACAAACTCGAAAACAGGTAGATTCAACTCAAACCCTTCAAAAAGCTCAAGAATTGAGTTATTATATGTGACTAGATTAGATTCTATTGAATCTTCCTCTTGTAGTTGCAAAGATCGAACACTTCATGAAATACACTATAGAGTTAAAGCTAGAGAGAGATAGAGAAGGAGAGAGATAACCCTAAAGGAGATGTTAATTATGCAAATGGAAAAGATTTGACAGTTATCATCGGAGATAGCCACCGGAAAGAGATCGGATCCCAAGAGATTTTAAGAAAGAGAGAGAGGCTGGGAAAAGAGAAAGAGAGTAGGGTTAAATATAAAGAATATCAGATGATGATGAAGGAGGAGAAAAAAGAGAGAGAAGACACAAGCAAAAGTAGACAACCGTGTCCTAATAATATATACTACTTTCTCTCTCTCCCTATCCTTCTCAATCATAGTCTCTCTATGTCCTTTAACCCGAGTGAGATACTTAATTTGATGCAAAAGCTTCGGGAGAAATGAGAGGCGGATAAGGGGGGCTCAAGAAAGATTTTGAGAGAGAGAGAGAGAGAGAGAGAGAGAGAGAGAGAGAGAGAGAGAGAGAGAGAGAGAGAGAGAGAGAGAGAGAGAGAGCAACCTCCATTACCACCCACCAACTCATGATGGGGACCGTCTAAAGTTTTAAGAAAAATCTATTTCTTGACGAACATTAACCCTTTTTTCCAACTAGTCTAGAGTTTTGGTGATAAACCATTCCAACTAGTCTAGAGTTATCATCTTGGCCAAGAGTTTATGTATCATATATATTGGTCAAATAAAATGACCGAACTTGTAATTACTGGATTCTACTATATATATACTGAATACAATTTGTATGCAATGTTTGAGTTGTTAGAAAAAAAATGTTGATAACGATGAATATTGTATTTACTTTTTTCAAAATATGATTTTTTAAAAATATGAAATATCGAGCTAAATTTCCAACGCGCATAAGCCATTAGGTGTAGAAAAACCCAAGAGTAAATAATTGGGGTTCGAATGGGTAACAAATACAATACTCTAACTAATTGTTTATAGTTTTTAGTGGTGCGTAACAAAAAAAAAAAATATACAATACATCTATAAATAATAAGAAATAATTTTAAGAGATGATAGTATCGTAAACGGTTTAAGTTTACAACTGATGATATTTTAACCATTTGAATAATGCATGCAATAAAAAAGAATTTAAAGTTATATAAAAGTTACTCGACGCCATATATGTTTTTTCCCCGCGGCAGTAAGTTACTAATCAAATCCATAAAAAATAATTTTTTTTTTTTGCTCAACTCAAATGCATATATTTTCCTTTACGATCCAGCTAATTTGACTGTACATTCGTTTACTTTCGGCATTGCAAAAATATTTAAGTCGTCTTTGTTATTGTGGAATTCAAACAAAAGGGTCGAAAGACTTCACAAGTCTTTTTTTTTTTTTTTGGTTAAAATCAAAAGTCACTTTAAAATATATGTGTATTACATATGATATGTATGCATTTCGAACGAAAGTATATATGTGGAGACATACCAAAATTGTTGTCAAACACTACAAGAAAACATACCGATTCCCGACCACATTTCCGACGAACTCAATCTGGTTTGGAATCCCCGACGGGTTCCCGACAGGAACCCGATCGATTTGAAGGCGTCGGAAACCCATCGAAAATTCCCGACCGGATTGAGTTCGTCGGAAATGTGGTCGGAAAAACCCGACGCCTTTCCGATGGCAACAATTTCCCGATAGATTTCCGACGATATCCCGAGGAATATCGACCCGTTAATATATCTGTTGCCTTAGCCATTTTATGGACGTTAGATATTTTAAAACGGTCGGAAAATCACTACAAGAAAACATGGTGTTTTCCGACGGAATTTCCGACGGCCGTAATTCCGTCGGTAACTTCCGACGGATTTCCGATGGAATTTGGACGAAATTAACATCCGTCGGAAATCCGTGGGAAATCCGTGGGAAATAGTACCCGTCAGAAATCCGTGGGAAATTGTCCGACGGATTTCCTACGGATTTCCGACGGATTTTGGTTTTTTCGAGACCGCAGGGGATTTACCGCCTAAACGAAATTTTTTTAGATGATCCGACGGATATAGCCGTCGGAAATCCATAGATTTATTATCCACGAACCGTCTTCTCCCTCATTTATCTCTTTCTCCTTCTCTCTCTTACCGTTTTTCTTCATCTTCTCTCTCTAAAATCGGACGATTTCGGGTTCTATCACTTCCAATCTCTCTAAATCTTCATTCTTCATCATCAATCATGGATCATGTGTAAGTGTTTATTTTTTTTTGTAATTTTTGTTAGTTTTGATAGTTTTTATAGTTTATTAGATTTAGGTGGTTAGTTTAGATAGTTTTTTTTTTGGAATGAGATTTGTTGTGTATTTGTTTGGTGGAATGAAATTTGTTAGGGTTTATGAGATTATAATTGTTAGATTAGAATTTTAGTAAAGTTTTTTTAATTAGAAACCTTATAATACTTCCATGTTTAGTAAATTACAAAATGTTTTTAGAGTTAAGTTTTTTTAATTAGAAACCTTAACAATACTTATAATTTTAGTAAAGTTTTTTTAATTAGAAACGTTTTAGTATTTAGAATTTTTTAGGGTTTTTTGAAATATTTAGTATTTAGAAAATTAAAATCAATTTTTCAGATTTTTTTAATAATTGAAAACGTTTTAAAATTTTTGATTTTTATAAAAACGTTTATAGGTTATTTTATAAATGTTTATAGAAATTTATACAATAAAAACATATTAAAAACGTTTTTAGAATTTTTATGAAAGTTTTGAATTTTTTAATAATTAAAAACGTTTTTATAAATTTTTGATTTCTATAAAAACGTTTATAGGTTATTTTATAAAATATTTTTAGAAATTTATACAATAAAAAAATATTAAAAACGTTTTTAGAATTTTTATGAAAGTTTTGAATTTTTTAATAATTAAAAACGTTTTTATAAATTTTTGATTTCTATAAAAACGTTTATAGGTTATTTTATAAAATATTTTTAGATATTTAAACAATAAAAAACATATTAAAAACGTTTTTAGAATTTTTATGAAAGTTTTGAATCTTATGGAACATTTGAAAATTTTGAAATTTGAAGAGTTTTTGAAATTTTTTGAAATTTAGAAAGTTTATGAAATTTTTGAATTTTTCGAAATTTTAGAAAATTTTATGAAATTTTTGAATTTTCATAAGTTTTTGAAAAAAAATTCAATTTTTTTTTTGAAATTTTTGAAATTTTACAATTCAATGTATTAACGTTATTATGTTTTTCTCATAGGAATAACGAGAATTTTACAATTCAAGTCCCGGAGTCCGAGCAATCCGATTCCGACCCAAGAATTTTCTTCTTCGGGTCTTCGATATGTGTTGGAGTACAAGGACGATATCGATAGGCTCATCCAAACGGTGAAAGACCGTGACGCGAAGGTCGAGGAGTTGGAGTACGCACATAACTCAACCCGGGAAGAGCTCGCGGATATGAAGAAGATCATAAAGAACGCATTCTCATCTCTTTCCGAACTAAATTTTCTATGTTTTATATTTATTTTTTTAATCACATTTTATGTTTTATAAATTTTTTTTGTTTAATGAATTATTAATTAAGAAATTTTTATATTTATAATTGATTTACATTAATTAATTAGATTATTATTTAATATATTTCAAATTTTTTGAATTAATAATTAATAAAATTAATTTATTAAATAAAATTAAAAAAACGAAATTATTTAGTTCCGTCGGAAATACATCCGTCGGAAAGCCGTCGGAAATACATCTGTCGGAAATCCGTGGGAAATAAATCCGTCGGAAATAAATCCGTCGGAAATCAATTTCCGACGAACTGGAACCGACGGCTAAAATCCGTCGGAAAATGCCGTTTCCGACGGATTTCTGACGGAAACTGCCGTCGGAAAACGCCTATTTTCTTGTAGTGAAAATGGTTGGAAAGTGGCAGAAATTTCATTATAAGTAATTCTTCACCCTCATTCACAACTTACACCACACAAAAAAAAAAAATGTCTTCTTCAAATCTAAACCCTTATGATTATTTTCGATTGTGGATGGATAAACCTCAGCTTGATCCAACGACGGGTCAAGTAACGGATGAGTATGCAACGGGTTTGAGGAATTCATGACATTTGCGACAAACAATAGCATGACATCGGAACACGGTAAATTGTATTGTCCTTGTACTAAATGTCGGAATAATAGATTAGTCACGGTTAGCGGAGTATGGAATCACCTGTATAGGAATGGGTTTACGCCGGGTACAAGATTTGGTATACGCACGGAGAAACTGATTCAATGGTACACTATTATAGCAGTACTAGGATAGAGGAACCAACACCGGAAGTATATGCTAACGTAGGCACTCTTCAGATGGTGAATGATGCGTTTCGCGAAAACATAGCATCGTATGTTCAGGATGGTAATAGAATAGAGGAACCTAATTTAGAAGCCCAGAAGTTTTTCGATATGCTAGATGCAGCTAAGCAACCTTAATACGGAGGATGTAGAAAGGGAATATCGCCTTTATCAACTGCAAACAAGTTGATGACTATAAAGACGGATTTCAACTTGGCGGAAGATTGTGTGGATGCGATAGCTGATTTTGTGAAAGATATTTTACTTGAAGATAATATCTCACCAGCTTCATACTACAAGATTCAGAAACTTGTAGGCGGTTTTGGATTGCCGTATCAAATGATAGATGTGTGCATCGACAATTGCATGATATACTGGAGGACGGATGAAAACCGCTTGAAGTGTCGTTTTTGTCACAAACCTCGATATCAGGAAACGAGTGGCAGAGTACATGTTCCACATAAACGGATGTGGTATTTGCCGTTAACGGAGATGTTGAAGAGGTTATATCAATCCAAGCGCACGGCAGGACCTATGAGATGGCATGCAGAACATAACTCAGATGGAGAGATTGCGCATCCCTCATATGCAGAAACGTGGAAACATTTTCAAGAGGTCTATCCTAGTTTTGCGTATGAGCCAAGGAAGGCATGGGAAGAAATATTATTTGTGGCCAGTAATCGTCACACCTTACAATTTTCCGCCTAGTTTGTGCATGAAACGAGAGTTTTTGTTCCTCACGATTCTCGTCCCTGGACCGGAGCACCCTAAGAGATCTCTTGATATTTTTTTGCATCCACTAATTTATGAGTTGAAGTTGTTATGGAAAGATGGCGTTGAAGCGTTCAATGTTTCTCTCCAACAGAATTTCATAATGCGAGCGGTACTTATGTGGACCATAGTGATTTTCCAGCATATGGTACGGTATCTGGATGGTCAACTCACGGAAGGCTAGCATGTCCGTATTGTCAAGATAACACTGATGCGTTCTAATTAAGGCATGGCAGAAAGATTTCTTGGTTTGATTGTCATCGAAGATTTCTACCTCCGATCATCCATATCGTCGGAGCACGATATTGTTTAGGAAGAACAAAAAAGTTTTTGATGTTCCACCCCTAGAGGTAAATGGGAAAGATATCATGATTCAGTTGAGAGATTATGGTGCGGAGAGGACGGTTTCATGTGGTGGTAATGACCATTATCCTGTTGATGGGTGTGGGGAGTACCACAATTGGCACAAGAAGAGTATTTTCTGGGATTTACCTTATTGGAAGGATCATCTGCTGCGCCATAATCTTGATGTCATGCACATTGAGAAAAACTTTTTCAACAACATCATGAACAATATACTAAATGTGCAAGGAAAGACGAAAGATAATCTGAAGGCCAGGTTAGACATGCCAGATATTTGTTCCCGTAAGGACCTACATGTAATGCCGAATGGAAAATCACTGACCCTTATTTTCCGGTTAGATGCACGTTCAAAGGAAGAGTTGTTCGAGTGGATCAAAGAAAGTGTAAAATTCTCTGACGGGTACGCATCTAACCTTCGTAATTGTGTTGATAGTGGACAAGAGAAGTTTTATGGGATGAAGAGTCATGATTGTCACGTTGTCATGCAACGCCTACTTCCATTTGCCTTTGTCGGTCTTCTACCTAAAAACGTCCACGGAGCTATTGCTGGTACATTTAATTACTAATATATTTCTACTTGCAATTTATTGATTCCATATATATATATATTAATTATCTTAATTTTTTGTGTCAATTATGCAGGGATCGGTGCTTTCTTCCGGGATCTATGCACGAGATCACTTACAGTATACGGTATCCAAAATCTGGATAAAAAGATACATGTTCTCCTTTGCAACCTCGAGAAAAATTTTCCACCGGCCTTTTTCGATGTTATGGAACATCTTCCTATTCATCTCCCTAGAGAAGCAGCACTTGGCGGGCCAGTTCAATACCGATGGATGTATCCTTTTGAACGGTATATGTTCCACCTAAAGAAGAAGGTGAAAAGTTTTGCAAGAGTCGAGGGTTCTATTGTCGCACAGAGCATTAATGAAGAAACCTCAAACTTTGCCGGCTACTACTTTTCATCTTCGGTCAAAACTAAAAGCAGACGACCTACACGGCATGATGATGGAGGAGTTCCACCGAGTTATCCGGTCTTAGTCCCAAACATATGTACACAAATTGGACGGATTAGTGGAAAAGAGAGGCCCTGACGACTAACAGAGGAGGAACAACGGCACTTGCTTACGTATATTCTGACAAACTGCGATGACGTGTTGGAAAATGAGAGGTATATATGTAATTAATTTGTATTTTTAAGTAGTGAATTTTTTTTTTCATAGTACGTTTTTTATAATGTATTTGTTGATTAACATGATATACATGGCCCAAATACGTGAGTGGTACCCAAAATACACAGAGGATGAGCTAACGGTTAAGAAACATGATGAGTTTTCCGAATGGTTGAAATGGCATGTAAGTATTTAATGACGCTCGATTTTAACTAAGTTTTAATTACATGTTTATATAGACATGAAATTTTAGCTAATGTGATGATTAATATTATCCACATTTGGTATAGGTTGGATCGATGACTAATTCAGGGGTATCGTTTCCCATGTGGCTAGTTGAGATGGTGTGTGGCCCCACGTTTATTGCAACGTCTTATCTGATGTATTGCACTCGGAGTTATGCTTTTAAGGCTTATCGTGAAGGGAGCTCAAGGATAACTTGCAATTACGGTATATCATCTACAACCAGAGCATTTTTCTACTACGGTATACTCCACGAAATACTAGAAGTCCACTATCCAGACATGATCGGTTTGAAGTGCATTGTGTTCTATTGCGATTGGTATGATCATGTGGAAGTTTTACGCCATGACGAATTCGGTGTGACTTCTGTTCACTCTCGAAAGCGACTTCGGAAATGCGATCCATTCATTTTTACGTCACAAGCGGATCAGGTATGCTACATAAAATACCCTCGGGTTACGAACAGGCAAGATCCGTGGATGACAGTTACGGCGATACACCCAAGAGGAAGGGTATATGGTGTTTCAGAGCACGAGCCGTTGCAGGAAAATGCAATTGGTATACTTGCTGAGACCGAGCCATCGCTTGAAGTTGAACTTGTCGTTGACTTCACATGTATGGACGACGATTACGAGGTATTTGAGGATTCTGAGAGAGAGATTGGCGAATTTGACGAAAATTCTGATTCCGCGACTTCAGATTATTCATCAGATTCGGAATAAATTTGTATACATATATATATTTTACGAGGACTTTTCATGTATTATAATTTATGTAATTTATCTGTATTTTTTATTAAGGTATTATAATTTATGTAATTTATCTGTATTTGTTATGTAATTTTCGAGTTATTNCCATTTAGATTAAGGAAATTAATCATAAAGGAAAAGAATTCTAATTTCTCACTTCTATATAAACCACAAGTTGGTAGTATGTCAATTACACACCAAAAAATTAAAAGTCCAATAATCGTATCCAAAGCTATTTAGTGCATCTTTTCACCAAATTTTTCTTCCAAGATATATATTTATTTCATCGTAAACTTTGTTTCTAAATTTATGTATTATATATTTTCACGGGTGATCTAATTTTGTTTTCCATTTTTCGTCTTTAATTTTTTCATGGATTATAAAATATTAAATTACAAACCCGCATATATGCGGATATTTATCTAGTATAATATGTCTTACTAAAAACTTAGAAAAAAAACTATGTTATTAGTGGGCTTAAGATACGCTCTGTGGGCCTTTGCTATCCAGGCCCTGCTCTCGAAAACTATGAGTGTGTGTATGTTTTTCAGTCGATGTTCTTTCGTCTTCTTTTTGGTCGGCATGTTAATACTTTCTAATAATACGTTTACCAGGTATGATTAGTTTATTAACTGATAAGATAAATTATTGATTTATGTCTTTATTTTAAGAGAAATAAAATAACACAAAATTTATTTTTTGTTCTAAACTTAGCACCCTAAATTTAAAATTCCAAAAATAACACAAATAATTATGTAAAAATATTTCTTTACCCAAAAAAAATTTGAAATAAGACTAAACATTATGTTTGGATTCACTATTTCCAATTTAGGGTTTAGTTTTTCTCCATTAGAAAAGGATTTTATGTCATTTTAATATTAAATTTATGCTATTATTTTCAAACTTTGTGTTATTATTGTCATTTTCAAATAGTGATGCTAAGTTTTGAATAAAATTTAAAATGTGTTATTTTGATCAATTGCCCTTATTTTAAAAACTTGTCAATTTTCAACCAAAAAAATGGAACTATATATATACATTTGGTCGAATGACACCAAATAATAATAATAATAATAATAATAATTCTTACAAAACCTATTGACACATCTGCTTGTTACTTCGGTAACACACAAAAAAAAAAAACATCTACTTGTTAATTGATGTGACTAGTATTATACTATTTTCTACGTGTATGAATATATAATTTTTTCACAACACCTACTTTACTACCCATTAATTTATAATTAGATACTAGTTGTGTTATGAGTAATTGGTGGAAATAACCCATGTTGATAATTAATTGTTCCTATAACAGATTCACTTTTTACTTCACAAACGTAATCTTTTTTTTTTCTGGACAAAATTGGCTTCATCTCGTATCTACCCTTTAACGGTTTGGTGGTGATGCACTAACACCGATGAAGTCTAACAACGATGTTAGGGTTTAGAAAGTTTCCAAGAACTTACAATAATTTTTAAAAACACTTACTAAAAATTAGAAAACCATGCTACATGTTTTGTTATAATCCTTGAAACATATTTAATATGTTTCCAAAAGTTTGCTAATTTTTTCGGAACCATGTGAGAGTTTTCAAAAACTTGCGAAAGTTTTAAAAAGCATGTGAAATTTTTCAAAAAATTGCTGGAAGTTTTCAATTTTGAAAATATCTGATATTCAACGTTTAAAATGTGATGATGACTATCGACATTTTTATCTTTCAAAAAACAATGTTTACACAACGTTTATGTCAATTCATAAGGTAAAATTGTGCTAAACCAAATAAGCTTCGATGAAACTACGTTAACTCGGGTAAATTTATATCAACTCAAAGGTAAAACAGTCGATAATTTTTGAAAGTGCTAATTGCCCCTTATTTTATTTATTTTAGCTCTAATTAATAGGAAAAACATAAGAAATGTAATATTCCTTTCATTTCATATTAAGTGATGTTTTAGCTTAAATTTGTTGTTTCACTTTAAGTGATATTTTCAATTTTTCTATGCAAATATTCATGTATATTTGACTACTTTAATCATTTTTATATTGTGGTGTGCTTTGTTATTGATTGAATTGTTTTAATAATATTTTATGTAAAACAAAAAATAAGATTATCTAGAAGATTAATCTTCGCGAATTTTAAAAAAACATTAGATATATAGAGTGAAACAATATAAATATTAAATACGTACTTTCTCTGATTCACAAAAAGTATCATTTTAAAACTTAAGTTTATTTTATAAATAGTGCTGTTTTATATTTCCAAAACAAATTTAAAAAAAAACAAAAATTTTATCCATGCTATTTAATTTTATTAATTAAAAAGAGGATTATTTAGTATATCAATCAAAGGCATAAGAGAAATTTACTCTTTTTGTTATATCACATTTTTCTTAATATGTAGGAAAAAATGCATGACATTCTTGTGGAAGGAAAGGCGTATTTTGTCTAGAAAATACATCACTTATTTTTATATACAAAAATCAATATTTTAGCACATCTTTTATAAGAAAAACAGGAATTGATCATTTCTCTGATATTAAATTTTAATTTAATTACTCCTCTTTGATGATATAATACAGCCAACCAAACCTAAAATGTAATTCAAAGTCCCGACATTTAAAGGTCAACAAAATTTTGGTGAAATAACATTGAATATTTTGTGCTTCGCGAGAATTTTTTTTTTTTTTTTAAATATATCTATGACATTAAAACCGAAAAGAGAAAACAAAAAAAATATATTGAAAAGTTAGTTGGTGGCAGGCCCAATCCAACAAAAATGGTGGTCCGCGGCAAGAATAAAAAATGTGGCACTTTGTAAATTACAATTTTTTAGTAAAAAAACTCTCTTTGCATTTCTAAAGTATACAACAAATTCGGAAATAAAAAAATACTATTTCTAAAAAATAACCCTTCTTACATTTTTTCCTACGAAATCGTTGAAACTGAAATATGAAGCATGTTAAAGATAAATAACCATATTAGTATGGTTTTAAACCGTTTACTTAACATCTATTGATATTAGAAAAATATTAAGCAAAATATAATCAAAACATAAATTAAATATAAGGAAAACATAAATGAAAATATAAAATTAAGGAAAATATAAGCAAAAGATAAATAAAATATAAGGAAAACATAAGTAAAAATAGATAATTACGTGACACAAATCAATTATTTTTTAATTATAAAATAATATTTTAAATAAATGCATGAGCTTCAAATTTTGTATCTTATAAACTATTAATCTAATACTAAATATGTGATCCATAAAAAAATTAAAAAAATGTGGTGGTTCTAAGCCAAGGTCTAATCCGCGTACCCTACGGCCCTGGCCTGGTTTGGTGGAGAATCCGATCTCAGACTGCTGCAACTTCCTTATGGACTCGGAATTTAAGGTTTTCAGATGCATTTTTTAACAATTAAAGTTTGTACAAAAATACTCGGTGAGTGCCATTTAATTTTTGTATTAATAACCCTTACCGATCTCGCATTTAAAGCATTCAAATCCCAAGACCAGTCTCGCTACCACTAATAAATATATGTCCGATTTAATTCATACTATTGTCATATACATATAGGGCTAGCCGTGTAGTTAGGAGTAACTCCCAAATTTTATTTACACATATAGTAGTATTAATTTTCAGCTAGAAAGAAGGCAGTAAAATTATTTTTTTGGTAGAATGATTTATTTGTTCCAACAACTACTCTAAATTAAAACTCTCTCTGTTTCATGTATATTTTTTTTTTATTAAACTGATTTCTATTTTTTATATCAATTAATGTTTATAGCATGTAAAATTCAAAAAAATATGCATGAAGGATACTTAAATTAATTGCATATACTATTGGTTCATAGTTAGAAGAAAATTGTTTACTGTTTAGTGTGGGAAAAGAATGCATATGCTATTATTGAAAGAAAAATAAACAAAAGATTTCATCATATATGTGAAAATTGAAAAAGCAAGTTTTACAAACAATAGTGAGTATTTCTTTATGGTTTATTTGTTGACGTAGCCTAACTTTGGGCAACATTTTATTAGATTGTGTTAAAAACACGATATTAATAACGTATTACTCCCTCCGTTTCATATTAGTTGTCGTTCTATATTGTTTTATGTAGATTAAGAAAACAATTCAATTTTCTGTTTTACCCTTCATTAATGTATTATATATTATGATCACACTAATTAATAAGGTAAATGAATAGGGATAAAAGTGGAAATATTATCAAACATTTGTATTGAAATTCTAAAACGACAATTAATATAAAACAAAATTTAAGCTCTAAAATGACAACTAATATGAAATGGAGGAAGTATCAGTTAAATTGTCCGTTAATCCATGCAGATTTTAGAAAAACGTAAGTGATAAAATACATCACTTATTTACGAAACTATCATCACATAATATTTTATGAAGTTTCCAAAAAGCAGGCTATCTCAGGAAATAAACCCATTTCGAACAATGTCCCGTTGTGGGGAAATTTTCGTTAAAATTTATGGAGTAAAAGAGAAGGTACGAGCATGTATGTTGAACAGTATGTGTGTGTTGAAAATTAAAGAGCTTTAATTGTGCTGGTGTCGTGAGAGACTGAGAGTATAGTCCGTGAGCATCATCACTTCCTCACCTTTTACTTAGTAGTATTAAAATTTGAAAAATAATTTATTTATTTTAACGTTTTTAACGTTATTATAAAGCTCTTGAATGCTTAAACCTTCCTCTCTCCCCCCACCCCTTCAAACTCCATTTATTTATCATCAAATAAATAAAAAAGTTTGTCAAATCGTAAATACCTATGCGCATTTAATCGCAGAGTGATTACTGATTAGCAGAGTATTCATGACAGTAATTATACCTATGTGTTGTTTCTACCAATGTAAGAAAAAGACGTTATTAATTCCCTTTCCTTGCTGAGCAAATTTTCCGTTGAATAGAAAAAGAGATGCTATAGTAAAGTACGCATTTTAAATGCGTAAATGATCAACTTCCATATAGAATGCGACTCGTTGTAAAATGAAACTACTGATGAATATATAAGGTTATAAAGAATGCTCCTTAACAAAAAAAAAGTTATAAAGAATGGGGGAATGCTGGGATTGAAAATTAAAGGTCGATTAGTTGGATGAACAAAAAAGTTCGTTGCCACAACCTCCGACGAGATACCACGCCATACTTGGCTCGTGCCCCAACGTGATATAATATTGTCTTATGAACCTTTCTCATAAGTCTATATAATAAATCAAATAAATATTCTGTAAAAAAAAAAATCAATTAATAAATGTTGTTTATATGTATGTAACAGCAAAAAGAATATATAGGTAGGTGAAATCGATGAAGGCTGATATTATTGGGGACTAAACTCATTAAACATCTCTAAAATATCAATAAATATTGGTCATAAACTCATTATCTAATCGGATTTAACAATAGCAATTCACAAAGTGTCATTTTGACACATGTCACACACATATTAAAAAAATTATTAAAATTTTCATATCATTCCTTATTAATACATTAAACAAATTTTCTCTTTCTAATTAATACACTAAAACAATAAGATCAAAACTGGATTTTTATTCAAAATTATGCATTGAAAATATAAAATGACATTCTTTGTGAAACAAAAATAAAACTTTAAAACGACACTCTTTGTAAAACGGAGGGAACACTGTTTTTTTAAGATGAATCTTTATTAGATAACAATTTGTTAAATGAAAAATTCTTTAAAATACCACTAAAATGAATTTTTGTTCTAAACATATTATCACTAGTTTTTTTCCAAAATTACCAATGAATGGTTTTTTCCCACAAATACCACGAACACTAAAAATGAGTTTAAGAGTTTATAATTTAAATATTTGGGTTTGGATTCACTATTTTGGGTTTATGGTTTAGTTTTTAGGGTTTAGAGTTTAGTTTTTAGGGTTAAAAATCTGGTTTTAGTTTTGTGGTATTTGTGAAAAAAACAAAAGAATTGATTTTTATTCTGATACGTGGTTAATTAAATGAAACTTAAACTTAGGATTTGGAAATATGATAATTATAGAGGAGAAGGAGGGGTACATATGTAATTTAAAGGAAGAGCTGAATCTACTTGGAGTTTCGACGCACTTAATGCGCTTTTCTCCGCATTTATTACATTTTGTGTCTGCTTCCTCCTTGAATTCCTCCCTCCACACCCTTTATTGGCCTCTTGATTCTTAACTTGTTACCCTATTTATTTATTCATTTAATAAAAACTCTATCTAGTTGGCAACAAAAAAAAAAGAGCTCTATTTTTCTTTTCTTTTACCAATAAGTTATATTTTAAAGTTTGGTTCATAAAAGACTGAATTGCAGAAATGTACTCAGTATTAATATCTTAAATGCAGTATGGTTGAGTTTTTTTTTTTTTTTTTTAAGTTCTGAATTATAGATCCTTGAAATGGCCAAGAGCATTATAGGCATGAATTGGCTCAATCTCCAATTTTTCAATTTATGATAAATATTTTGTGAGGAAAAAAAAGTGAAATGATTCTATGGTAATGTAGTTTGTGATAAGTAAAATAATTGTACATATTATGACGGTTTAGAATGCAAAATTACACAATAAGTGAATCCTAATCTTTAACTGTGGAAACAAATAACAAAACATAAAATAATTTTCATGCAAAGAAAATTTAAACTTGTCATAGTTTTTCTTCTTCTTATAATTTAATGAAACATATTTATTGGCTTTAAATTTGCTATAACCGGCGTTAACTCGAGACTCTTTTTTTCTTAGATTTTGGCCCCATCTATATAACTATCTGCCTAACACACCCCATAACTGATAATATCTCTCTCTGCTTTCTTCTTTCTGCTTTCTGCTTTCTGCTTTCTGCTTTCTGCTTTCTGCTTTCTGGTATGGCTGCTGACGTCAGCTCTCTCGTGCGGATACTAAGTAGGTACAAGGACGATCGGAAGGCGGTGAAGGATTCCGCCGGACCGAGATCGACGGTGGCGCTCATGACTCGAGATCTCCTCGGAAGCGGCGGTTGCGGAGACGATCAGTCGCTGGAGCTTGACCTTGACCTCCAAGTCCCCAACGGCTGGGAAAAGCGTCTCGACTTGAAGGTTCGTTGCTTAGATTAATTTTTTGAAAAGGAAGAAACGAAACAAACAGAGAGATTTCAGACTTTTTGTTTTCTCTGTACTGTAATTACTGCGATATTTGAAATCGTTTCAAAAAATTGAAAACATTGTAATGTTTGTAGCTATTGACATAATCAATCTGGGATTTGAATTAATTCGGTTTTTTTTTTTTTAACAGTCAGGGAAAGTGTATATGCAACAATGCAATTCAACGAGGTCGTCGTCATCGACTCATCATCATCATCACGCAGACCAACCCACCCAAACAGTTTCGAGATTTCAGGATTTAAATTTTCCGCCGATTCCCGGTAAATCTCCGGCGAAACCATTGTTAAGCCTCTTCGATGACACAAGCCTAGAACTGAAGCTAGTCCCGTCTTCGTCATCATCTTCTTCTTCAAACCCATCTCTCACGTATCTATCTTCTCTCTCTGTATCATCGGCGAATTCCAGTTTCCAGAGTGTTTGCACACTCGACAGGGTGAAATCGGCTTTGGAGAGAGCGGAGAAGAATTCATCCGGGATGATAAAGAAACGCCGATCGCCAGACGACGGCGTTTGCGATCGAAACGCTGCATCTCCGGTGGCGGCTGGATGTCCAGGATGCTTATCGTACGTGCTGGTGATGAAGAACAATCCGAAATGTCCGAGGTGTCATTCCATTGTTTCCTTGCCTGCCATGAAGAAGCCTAAGATTGATCTCAACATATCGATTTGAAAACTCTCGGATATAATTAAAATATTTTTATTTTTCTAGGCTCGATTTCTGTAAATGATAGATAAATCAGGGGTTTAATTGAAAAGAAAAAAGGAAATTTAATGCGAGAAGGAAGAGATGGGTGTTTCAGTAAATTGCTCTAAAGTGGATTTTCTGATATACACATGTACTAGTTGATCTTTATTTAAAAGAGACTTTAAGAGGTAACAAAATGTTCTTTGAACAACAAAAAAAAAAAAAAAGGTAACAAAATCTTAATCTGATAATTATTAGGTCAATATAATATATTCAATTCAACTGTACTCTTGTTTATTCCGCATCTTAAATAACCCAATGTGGTGGACAAAAATAAAATAAAAATAATAATAACCCAATCTTCTTTCTTTTTTTTGTCAAAGGAGATGACTCAAAAGTCATGGATTAGTTGGAAGTTAGTTGACGATATATTATAGATTAATTTACTAAATTTTTAAAAATTATTATTTTTATTCAACCATTTAGTACTTACGTTTAAGCCTATAACAATCTGGTTTAATTCTTTTATTTCATTTGAACCGAATATTAAAAACTACACTTTTTGGTGCTGGTTAAGTATTTGAAGTGTATTACTTTCCTTTTTTTCCAATGAAGTTAGGTGAAGTATGCTGCATTTACTGTAGGCGAAGACTGTTAATACATAAAACGGACAATTAAATGAGAACTTAAGTGGAATAACGACTCATTAAAGTTTCACTGACCTAACTTCACTTGCATAGGCCAACGATGCATGTTCATGCATACACATACATATAATTAATACATTTATTTTCATTCGGTTTTTATTTGTAACGAGAGTCGTTTTCAGTGTTAATTTGTTTTATAAAAGTGCAGAAGTCTATAAAAAAAGTAAGTCATAGTATGTCGAAAAAAAAAAAAAAGTAAGTCCTAGTATTTTTTTAAAAAGATTAAATATTTATATTTTAAGAAATTATATAAACAGCTAGTTTATCCATTTGTGAACATTGCTATAAGCCTATAACAACAATAAAAGAAGTATGCATTGTTTGGGAAGTTTTGGTAGGACCTAAAGTAATTATATATCTCCTAGAATAACTTTTTGATTTAACACATCATGATGGAGTAAGGTTGGTAGTCTAGCTTATACGCATTGGTTGGTATTTGTCTTTATCAAATTATTAAAACTCTAGTGTATTTATGAGTCAACGTAACTGTTACAAACTTTGGTCCAAGGCAATACATTTCTTTTTTTTCAAAAACTCTTATCACAATAGTATTTTAAATACATAAGTCACTTAAACATCAAAAGCAAAAGATTATTGGGTAAATAAAATATAAAATACATTTACTCGACAATTCACATCTACGATAAAGATGAACAAATAATACAATACTCGGATTCAATACTTATTTTATATAAATAATGTGTAAATTGATACTGTAAACAAATTTTATCATCAATTAATTTGATAATTCAGATCCAAGATGTTGATGAAATAAACGTATGAATATATATATATATATATATATACTTATATACTAGTTAGTGTTAGACAATTAATGGCTCTGGTGCCATATTGAAATGATGAGAGTTTGTGATGGAAAAGATTTAGTATTATTCTCATTTCTACTTCAATGTATAGAGCACATACATATATAGATATAACCGATATTGTTAATTAAGAGAAATCATAAGGATTAAAATAGATCAAGTGATTAGTTTGGTTGATACTCTTTTTTCTTACATCGGACATTCCTAACAGATTTACGAAATAGCTATTGAATTTTATTATAATTATTAATTTCAGTCTAATATTTATATAACTTTTTACAATATTACACGTTTTAGGTAGTCAAGTTTGTATAATTTTTTTAACCAAGCAAAGTTGTGTATTTTCATAATATTTCATTAATTAGATAAATACAAATATTTGGTTCGTGACTTAGTTTTATATCAGTTCGCTCGTGTATGCTAGATTTTGGGGCCTAATTTCGTGTATTTTTATAAAATATTATGCTTAAAAACAGTTTTGTTTTGTTTCAAACGTTTATATATAGTTTTTCTTCGCATACATTTGTTGTAGTTAGGATTCTTTAATTTTAGGAAAAAATCAAATAACTTTATGAATTAATAAATAAAATAATATGGATTGGACTCTGGAATTATACAAAGAAAAAAAGGTCATGCTAAATAGCTAATGCCTAGTGGTAACAAACTCAGTTTAATTGAATATTGATTTCTACTCCATGTGTTTCATAATAATTGTTGTTATGATATTTTTCATACAAATTAATAAAATATATTATATTAAATATTCAATTATACTCTTAAAATACAAGACGATATATTCTTGGAATTCTTCATTCAAGTTGAGGTTAAATTAGGTTTATTTACTAAAATTTGTATTAAAAATTTTAAACGGCATTTACTATAAACCAAAAATATATTTAAATAACACATATTGTAAAATAAATGGAGTAATAAATACCACACTAACGCTCTTACAATATTTTTGTTGAGATATTTAATGCTATTTAACGCTCTTAAAACGGAAAAGTCTAAAATTCGTGAGTCAGCATCTTCATTCTGTTGTATTGGCATTAGTATTTTGATACAATGGCAAGCCCGAGAAGGGATACAATTTTGATTGGAAATAACATTCCACGGCAATAATTCACACGTCACTAACCAACGAAAATTTACTCGCCTTTTATAACTTGCATATTTTAACAAATATAAATAAATTATCTTATAAAATTATTTAATTTTTTTTTTTCATCTGATAATTATACAAGCCTTTCAAAACCAGAACGTTCAAAAAGTAAAGAGATCCTGGTAGGCTGGGAAAACCAAACAAACACAGAAGAGTTATCATTTAAAAAAAATATATCAATCACCAATATATATCTACATAAATTAACAAAAAAATACAACTATTTATTACATAAAAAGTATTTTTTTGTTGACATCCATAAAATGTATATATATATATATATATATGACATGACGTTAATTTATGACATAAAATGTGAAGAACTGAATATATATATATGACATGACGTTACTGTTTTTAATTTCCCCGAAATTAGCTCACAGAGTAATTAGGGCCCATATAAATCTTAGCCCAAGCCCAACACGTTGTTTATTTTTGTGCGTTCTATTGAAAGTCCTGACATGATAAATTTGTCTCTCTTGATTCTGTTATCGGTCAAGGGTTTTCAATTTGATGACCTCCTCTTTTGCGAGTCACTAGAAGAATTATGGCAAAATAGTAAGCATAACAATTTCATTTTTGGTGTTTCATTTTGTACATGTTTTATGAATAATCAGTTAGGTTGGGTACACCCATATATACATATGATCTATATAAGCTCGTGTTAATATATTATTGTTCTCGTATTAATATAAGTATTTTAATGAGTGTAGATACATACAAATTTTGGGCCGTCAAAGGAAAAAAAACATACAAAGTTTGGTGTACGGATATTTGATTTTATTGCGACCTCGTTAGCGGTTACTTACTAAGTTTCCCCAACATCGTACGAAATGAAGCACACATGTGCCATAGATTTGCCAAATCAACCTTCTAGCCAATTGCTGATTGCCACATCACTGAATCGTGCTGATTTAGTAAATAGTATTTGTAAGAACAAATTGTAGATCTCAATATTCCGGCAAATAGTCCAACACCACACAAACACCACACAGTTAGCCTGGGCATAAAAACCGACACGAGAGGATCCGAACCGAACCGACCTGAAAAACTCGGATCGGTTTGGATTCGGTTCTTCAATATAACCCGAACGATTCCTCTACAGATTTGATTCGGGTCGGTTTTTACCGAGAACCATTCAGGTCCCCGAAAAACAAGATCTATAATTTTCAATTTTCGCATATTTAAGGTTTAATGATCGATTTTGCCATAAACCCCTTTTTGCACTTCCCCATTTTCCAAAACTGTAACACACTCTCTCTCTCTCATTTTGACATTCTTATGTGTATATGTACACTAATTCGGGGTTTCAAGTAAAAACCATACCCGAACCGAACCAATAAAAATTTGATTCTTTCTCGGTTCTAATTTGAAATCACATAACCGACATGGACCTGACATGACCCAACCTGAACCGAATTGGAATTTTCTCGTGTCCAATATGAGTCCAATACATGCCTACTCGAAAGACTCGAAACCCAAAAAAAACCTGAACCGACCCGAACCGCTACCTCAGTGTCCACCAAAACATCCAACATATTAGAAAAACACAACAGAGAATTATCTTTAAATTCAATTATATTTTAAAAGTTTAGAAGTACTCCTAGCCAAACTTTTATTAAACGCTGCCTCCAAATGAGGTTCGTGATATGACTCACAAACATATTTCTCTACAGTTAAATATGGAAGTTGTTTTTCAATTTTTTTAAGAAAAACAAAATTAAGAATCACAAACATATTCGACGCAATAAATAGAATTATAAATTCAGAATCGTACGTGAAACAATATATTCGATCACGTAATAATAATAACTTTACATGGAAAAGAAAAAAAAACTATGCAATGAAAACTTTAAAATGTTAATACCTTCCTTTTAAAAAAACTAACTAATTGCATAAATATGACCACCCAAAAAAAAACATGAAAAATACGTATCATCCACTAAACAAAAGAAAGAGAAAACAATATCCAAACCTATAATTGAATTTGTACTTTGACTGTTTGACCGAAAACAAAAGAATTTATTTCTCCCAGGTTATTACTAATTAGATGCAACTGATAACCTCATCTTATGATTCTTATCGAGAGTATATTGGTTCTCTATTTACAGCCATAATTTAAATCTAAGATTTATGTTAATCAACTAAAATAAAAAACCAAGTAAAACACATGTCGACATCAATTTCTGTTTTGTTTTTGTCTTTTGGCAACAGAATTACAATTTTAACTCTTTTTAATTTTATTTTTTTTGCTCAAATTTTTTAACTCTTATAAGAAAACAAAGAACATTGATAAAACGTAAACAATAAGAAAGTGTTGGCGCCAAAAGTAAAGTGTATGTCTGCAATATAAATAAAAAATAATTAGTAGTATAAAATTATTCTTTGTGTATCTTTCTATATTTTTTATTTTGGGGACAATGAATCTTTCTGTATTTATTGTTTAATTTCAAGGGATATTTGGACGTTTTGTTGCAACTCTCGGTACTTTATCTGATGGATCCGTACGGTGCACACAAATCCATACTCCTATTTAAATGACGAAACTAACCCGTCGCTTGTCCAAGTATTACCATTTCGTCCTTTTCCGGTCGTAAATGGTTGTCGGAATATTATCTTCCTTTTATTTTGGTGGATTGCAGAATATTTCCTTTGTATGGCTTTATTATTAGTATCAAACTTAATAAAACAACAAATCATTAATTTTAGAAACAAGAGATTTTTTTAACAACTCTATCCTAGAAAAATTAACAACAAAGTAAGAGATAGAGTTGTTAGAAACAAGAGATTTTTTTTGGTTCGCGGTAACGTCTCATTAATTTTAGGATAAACAGATTTGCAAAAAGAATAAAAAGATTTGCAAGCTTAATCAGTAGACCAAAACTCAAAAGGTTGAATAATCTTACTTAATTTGTTTGAGGCATGGTTGAATTCAAAATTCGGAATTCGAAGTTTGCCGTCGAATTCCATAAATGTACCAACTCGTACGTTTCTTGGTAAAGGTTACACACTTATGACTTATATAACCAAAACGTGCAATTTCGAAATTGAGTTAATTTGATTGTTAAACCAAACGGTACATGAAACGTGCGTCCCACACGTTTCTTCTGTTTTCTCTTTTTTTTTTTTTTTTGCGGCCAAAAACAAGAGGCGTTTCGATTACAGAGTCGTCGGAGTTCTAATTCAATTTCTGGAGATTCAGTGTCGATTTGATTTGAACTTTACGGAAATTCTGTTTCTCGACCAGCTAAGTCAGAGATTGACAACAACCGATAATCTAAGAAATAGAAGAAAACTTGGTATATATTTACAAAAACCGAGAAATTGAAGAAGAAGACGGAAATTGAAAAATCGGAGAAAATATCGATCGCCGCTTGGATTATGTCAAAGCTACTCTGTCGTTCCAGGTATCAACTCATCGCCGGAGAGCAACGAAGCGATGAGATCCTGAAGCTCGCCGGGCTCGTTGAACCCCAACCGGAGCGTTTCCACCACGCGCTCGAACACGATGACGTGGCAGGGGATGTGGAGGACTCCTTTCTGGGCGTAACCGTATTCCTGAGCGGATCTGTTGAGCAACCCGACGAAGATCGGATGGTTGAGGAGCTCAGCGCTCACCACGAACCTCTCCATCTCTTCGCCGACGTAGACAGGTACGTGCCCGGCGGGGACGGCGTTGACTCGTCTCGCCGGACAAATCGACCACGGAGGCGGCGCGTGTGGACGGTGGTGGCCGCGGCGGGTGCGGAAGGAGGAGGCAGATCGGCGGAGGGAGAATTCGGAGGAGGAGTCGGCGACGCGAGAGAGGCGGCGGATAAGATGCTTCATTTTTTTTTACTCCGGCGGCTTGAAGAGAGATAAAATTTAAAATTAAAGAGAGACAGAGAGTGAGAAAAGAGGTGGTGTTATATATATAGAGAGAGAAGACATGTAAAGATTATGACGAGAGCAAAGGGAGAGAGAGAGTACATAGGCGGTACTTGCCAGGTACAACCCAGGTACAACCCAGGATGTTTTAACTTCCAGACAATACAGCTAAAATACTCACTGACAAAATTAATATTTCCACTCATTTATTTACCATCTAAAGCTTTGATACAATCATACAAAATCCATAAATTGTTAATCTAGAGTATTTTATTAGTTTTGGATACAAATTTAGACTATTTTTCGTTATTCTCCAAAACAAAAATAGTTGACTATAGCTTTTTATTTTGAGTAACACTACGTAAAAACCCAATTTTGTAAAATAAACAACATAGGTAGAAGTGAAATGATAGAATCATCAAAATCATACAAAATCGACTTAATTATAAAACAACACATTAGCTAATAAAAGTCTTTGATGGTAAACCTATCTCTTCTAATCATTTTGTTTTGTTTGATTTCGTATTGTATATATTACTGATTAGATTATCATTATATATTTGAGCTAGTGCAAGTTTAGACCAACCTAACGAGATAGTCCGTGATTTTGTTTAGAATCAAAATCGAGTATGGTTGATTACAAGTTGTTCTGACATCATCATGGTCAAAGATGAAAGAAACAGAAAATGTTTTGAAAACCTCATTTATGAGGTTGGTGGAGTATTTTGGAGTTTTTTTTTTTAAGTAAAATGATCAATAAATAAAGATGGTTGGATGAAATCTCCGCGGATAGTTTAAGTTCAACATTGTTTAAAATTACTCGGAGACCAATAAGTCAAAGACAATACTAGTACAGAAATAAATTTTGGCTCGAGAAAATCTGGCTCTTCGTTTTTGTCGATTATTTATATTACTACTTTAATTTAGATAGAAAAATTTTGTTCTATTTTGTGATATATTTCTCTTGAAACTACCCCATTCATCTATTTTTTAAAGAATATCATTTTAACACATTTCACACATAAGAAAACTATTTAAAATTCAGTATTATCCTTTATTAATACACTTAACAATTTTTTATTTATTTAATTAATACATTAAAACAATAAAGATAAAATTAGATTTTTGTTCAAAATTATGTATTCAAAACATAAAACGACACTCTTTGTAAAACAAATATAAAACTTTAAAATGACACGTGAAATGGAGAGAATATTTTGTTTATAGCTTTTATTTTATATTTTCTTTACCGGACATAATTTATAATATCCTCAAGATTTCATACATATTTTGTTCGTTTAAATATTTACAATACTAATTCTTGTCTGGTAAACGTTATTCGCATGTCTCAAACATACAATTTCTTCTTTGAAAAGAAAGAAACTAAAGTAGTTACAAACTTACAATTATATAAAAGACACAGAGGCATAAACAAAACATCGACCTAATTCGGAGTCACTACTCACTAGACAATTTGTTCACGACACTCTTGTCCCTTTGCGTTTAGGATATTACTAATTTTGTTCTTTAATGAAATGTTACATTAACTAAACGGCATGTTTACAGAAAAAACAAAACAAACCAAAACGACATGTATTTAATGATTCTATTAGCTATTTACATATTTTCTACATACGTACACTGACACACCAAAATGACATCGATTTTTTAAAGAAAATAGATGGGTTCAATCGAAAGAGGGAAATGGAAAAGACAGGATTATTAAAAATCAAAATAGAGAATTCTTAAATGACGTGTCATTAAAGGTATTAAAGAGTGGCAGGTGAGTTTGGTTGTACGGTCATTTATTCAACAGGGTGTGACCCACCAACTCTCTGCCTGTCTTTCTTTCTTTTACCTCAGTACGGAGGAATCTCTCGTATTATACATAACATTATTGATTTACAAGGGATAAATATCTTTAATCTGACTTAAAATATATAAAAAAAATTAATGACAAACACGTGAGGCTTGTCGGTTTGGCCCGAAATAATTGGGATTTAGTTTGGTCGTTTACAAAGACCAAGGCCCAACATATTTTGAACCGGGCCGAGGTTTCTGTATTTATTTGTATTGTATTTACATGATTAAATGAAAATACTTTTTTTACCAAATTTTTGCTTATATTTAAAATTTGTTGGTTTTTTTTTGTTTACAATAGTATTAAACCGGATATCTGAACCGAACCATAACTGAAAATACTTTACATATGATTAGTTAATATTAAACTAACAAAAATATTTAAACGTGATAATTAAGTTGCTGATTAGGACATTTTTGGTGGATCGAAAATTTGCGGCTAGTTTTTTGGGAATATGAAAAACAAATTGGCCGTACCGGTCTATATAAGATCGAGCTTGCTAAGACCTTTATCAGGCATCGATTGGTTAGCATTATATTTTTGTATTTGTCTGCCGTGGACTAATTATGAATATATAGTCACATTATGTCAACCGAATTTTCCAAATTTTTTTTTTTATATCAAACCGAATTAGATCTTTTTCGTCCTAAAAGGCTAAGACTTACGCATTAGAAGCTGAATTATCACACGACGGCATAACTACTATGCTACAACCTCCCGTCTAACCCAAAAAAAGAAACAAAAATCAAAGAATGAATCAAAGAAACTTGTGCTAGTGATAATATTCATCATCGTTATTATATATATATGATGATAAGTTCATAAAGAATACACAGCTAACTAGAAAACATTATCAGCAATATCTTTCATTACAGATCCTAAGAAAACACCAGAGAAAGTTACATTCGAATTTCCGTGAGCTTGTCGTGCATCAGCAATCGCCAAAAACGACGCCGTTCTGGAGTCGCCTATGTGATTCACTACTGAGATATTCTGGAAAATAGAAAAGAATCTGAGAAAGACAAAGACAATCAAAGCAAGAAGATAACATAACCGAGCTGCGTTGAAGAACAAGTGATAAGCTGCAACTTGAAGACAATACATTTCTTTAGGGTCTTTTTCAAATAACAAAAGAAAGAAAATGTTTTTTCTTTGCATCGAGATGTCTGTATATATATATTATACTATACAGATGTGTGTGTATAGGTAATTATATGTACGTGTATCTATGTATACGCACACAGACATATTCGAAGAAACCACTATGGTCCGGGCAATGCAATAAATGCTCAATCCTTGCAGACCAACACGATAGCTGTCAGACTAACCGGTTAAGACCAGGAAAATTGTTTTTTTTTTTTTTTTTTGGGCCCGGGTTGATATGTTTTTGATTCTAATAAACGACCATGCAGAACCGGTTGACGGAATGAGAAACCCAATGTTCTCAACTGATGTGTTCAATCCAAATAAACCGAATCAATCGGATTTGATCCAAATTAAATAGAAAAAAAAAATTCATTATATGAAAACATTCTAAAAGTTATTTTTAAAATTAACAATACTGTTGAGTATTATTATTATTATTTTAAAATTAAACTATATCAAAATCGATCCACGTTAATTATATCCATTGTAAATTTGGTTACCAATTTATTAACACTCTAAAAACCAACAAAGTTTAAACCGTTAAACGATATATCCAAATTGAGAGACCTTGGTTCGCTGTGTTACTCAGCTATATTAACCGATAGTTGTCGCTCATCGGTCTGGTACATAGTCCGGTTTGGATGGTATATCAGACGATACAAACGAAGTGGAGGAGATTAGGCTTTATGATTGTGAGTTTCACCACACGACAGGATATACTTTATCATTATCTGACATGTAGGTTCCGATTAATTATTTAATCGTATAAATAATTAATGCAAACCGGGAAAATCCGGTTATGTGTTTGTACATTTAAGGAAATTGGATATACGTAGATACGAAATTTATATGTATACACGTGTCCGGTGATTTCCGCTCAACTGCATAGATGTGACATCTCAACTTGTAACTAGAAAATGCTGAGACTTTTATTATTGTAATTACAAATTACAAATTCTAGATCTTTATTTTTTAAAGTTTAATCCAATTGGCCAATATGGAATATTTTAGTTATACGTAACGTAACAAATGCAAAGTCACGTCACAATTTGTCAATTTTACTAGGGATTTTGAAATGTAGGGCCAAAACGGCACTAACATATTTTTTTAATTTTTTCTTTGTCGTAATCTTTCTTTGTTTAAAAAAATAATTAAATAATTTTACGAAATTAATCAAAAGTGTGTTGGTTAAAAAAAAAAAAAAATCAAAAGTGGGTTTCTCTGGTTTGGAGGGAAAAGTAATCAAAAGTGTTTTCTTAAAAATTCAAAATAGAGACAGGAAAAAGATATATAGCCAATGAGAAAACGACAAGTGTTCTCCTTTTGATTCGCCTCTGCAACGACAGGCAATCGGACAATTTCAGAGCTAAAAACCCTAAATCTTCTCTAGAAGGGGTTTTCATTTTGACATTTGGGGTTCAGTTTCAAACACTAGAAGGGGAAAACGTTATCCCTAGTGATATTCTCCGGCGTCGAAGGTAACGAGATACGAGAGGTTAGGGCATTCTGTAGGAGGAGTAATGGGAGACGGCCAGCTGGATTTCGAGCTCCCCGAAGAGGTTCTGTCGGTGATTCCGATGGACCCTTTTGAGCAGCTGGATCTCGCGAGGAAGATCACATCAATGGCGATAGCTTCAAGGGTGACGAATCTGGACTCTGAGGTGGTGGAATTGAGACAGAAGCTTCAGGATAAGGAAAGCGTTGTGCGTGAGCTTGAGGAGAAGGCGTCTCGCTTGGAGAGAGACTGTCGTGAGGCTGATTCGAGGTTGAAGATCGTCCTCGAGGATAATGTAAGAACAAAAGCAACATTTCATCATCCCCCTCTGTTGCTTCTATGGTTCCGTTACTTCTTCATTTTAGATTTCGAATTTTGCTAGTATTGGCTAGTTTTGTTTGCTGAGAGTCTGATTCAGTTGCTTGTCAATGGAGAGAGAGAGATAGAGAGAGTCTCCGGCTTGACTGGTAAGAATAGGTTCAAGGTTTCGTTGGGTTCTACGGTTATTTCTAAATCTAGGAACAATTTTGTGGCTTTGTTATGGAATTTGGTGCATCGGTTGATGTTTAGAAAGTTGTCTAATGGTAACGGGTTCGCCTTGAAGAGGTAGGTAGGTTGTTATATATTCAGCTCTGGTCTGTATATTGAGACTTATGCTCTTCTCAAAAGCAATGAATTGACATATCTGCTCAGAAGAATCAAATGATCCATTGCGATGCTTATCTTTCCTCTGCTCCATAAGACTGTAACCATGGCTTAGTTTTTTTTTTTTTAACTAACTGTCCTCCTTTTGTTCTAAAGATGAACCTGACTACGGAGAAGGATTCACTGGCAATGACTGTAACAAAACTCACTCGTGATTTGGCTAAGGTGAGAATTTTCTGATGCTTTATGGTTTGTTTTATTATTGTAAGTGAGTTTCACATCATATAGTCTGGTGGGAGAAAACGGCTAATATTTCTATTTTTAGCTGGAGACATTCAAGCGGCAGTTAATCAAATCCCTGAGCGACGAGAGTGGTCATCATGTAAGACATTTAAGCTTATGTTATTACACATTATTGTGTTGTTTTATGTGTGCCCTCCATGAGGGCCTACAGCTTTTCCAGCTAATTTTCTTTATCCTGCATGCTTCTGGCCTCTGGTTCAAGAGATTATAAGTTCACTTCTTCTCCATTTGTTATTACAGCAAACAGAACCTGTTGATATTAGGACATGCGACCAGTCAGTTACTGGATCATATCCAGGCAAAGGTACTGCATCAGTATTTGATTCCAAATTAAAGATATATCTTGGTTGATCGGGAACACTGCGGTATGAGCTTTTTATTTTTCAACCAAGCAGATGAAAGGACCAACGTGCACTCAATAAACCATTCTTACAGTGGATCTGCAGAGATGAACAATCCAATTGTCGAAAGTAACATTGAATCAACCTCCTATAGTAACAGTCCAGTGTTTTGCTTCTATCTCTATGCTGCTATTAAGAACACATGGGTTTTTACTTTGCAGCTTCAAAATACACCGGAAACAAATTTTCAATGACACCATACATCTCTCCACGTCTTACCCCAACAGCAACACCAAAGATCATCTCCACAAGTGTATCCCCTCGAGGCTATTCTGCAGCGGGTTCTCCTAAAAGAACATCAGGTGCAGTTTCTCCCACAAAGAAAACAATCTGGTACCCTTCAAGTCAGCAATCATCTGCTGCAAATTCCCCACCTCGCAACCGTACACTCCCAGGTTCATCTAGGATCTTAAAGATCATTACGTGTATACATTTGGTAAACCTCAAGCATATGATTCTCATTGAAAAAAATGTATAAAACTCTTTTCCAGCTCGTACACCTCGGATGGACGGTAAAGAATTTTTCAGACAAGCCAGGTGAGGCTTTCTTCAGTTCTTTGTGTCGGTTTTATCATTAACCACAGTTTCAGATTGTTGATTTTCTTTGTCATCTATTAGGAGCCGATTATCCTATGAACAATTCAGTGCCTTCTTAGCTAACATCAAGGAACTCAACGCTCAGAAGCAAACCCGAGAGGTAAAATTCCGTGGCTTGTGCGCCATTTTCTTTTCCGGTATGTCCACATTATTGGATTCAAAAAGGTTGATGATGCTTTTGACAGGAAACTCTGAGGAAAGCAGATGAGATATTTGGGGAAGATAACAAAGATCTCTACCTATCTTTCCAAGGTCTTCTCAACAGAAACATGCGCTAAACTTTCGTAAACCGGAATCTTGACCAATGTTATAGGGATCATAATCATTGTAGTATGTGTATTCTCGACCAAATCTAGCGACATGGAAAGTGTGTTTTTTTTTTTTTTTTTTTTTTTTTTTTTTTTTTTTTTTTTTTTTTTTTTTTTTTTCTTCTAATTCTCGCTTTGGTCCTAAATGCATTTTGGCTTTGAATTTAGGTTTTATTTAAACCGAAAATAAGATATTAAGATATGGTTTATATTCAAATCTACTGCACATTGAGCATCATATTAATATTATTTTAAATTGTACAGAATAATTATTTATAGATTTGCATCAGTATTGTAAAATGTAACATCCTTTTTTCAGAGTTAAGAAATCATGGGTTCTTACAAAAATTTAAAATTATCTTATATAAAATGTATATCGATATTAATATCAGTATGCGACATATTATGTTATTACCACAAATACTTGTACTTTATTATTTAAACTAGATTAGGTTTCGCGTGATACGCGGATAAAAGATAAACTATATTAAAATTTTAAATTGATAACTCGCGTAAATATGACTCGCATGATTAGATTTTTAATTAAGACTCATGTTTAGTTATCTATATATTATGTTTGTTATTCACAATTATGAAAATTCGAAATTGATTCATATTACCCATAAATATGGTAAACATTATCTCTATATGAGAGGGTTCCAAAAATAAATTTCTAATATTAATTTCTTTTTTTGTTATTTTTTCTTATAGGAAAATTTATATTATTACATTGTTATTTTCTTTTTTTTTCACATGCCACGATCTCGTGAGTTAGAATCTTAATTTCAGTTTTTATTTTATCATTTTATTCAGATTATTACTTTGACATATGTCGCGATCTTAATTAACAATTACACATGTCATGATCTCGTGAGTAAGAATTATCCTACGTGTCATGCTATTTTTTCTCTTACTTTACTTTATATAAATTTTATAGTTTATATTTTTTTTATTTTATTTTATAGTTTCTATTTTTTCTCTTACTTTATTTTTTAAAATTTTATTAATTTCTATTTAAATAAAACACAATTTTTTTTTTGTTATTTGTCTTATAGGAACATTTATATTATTGCATTGTTATTTTCCGTTTTTTTTACAAATGTCACGATCTCATGATTTAGAATCTTAATTTCCGTTTTTTTTCTTCTTTTTATTCAAATTATTACTTTAACACATGTGACGATCGTAATTAACAACGACATATGTCACGATCTCGTGAATGAGAATTATCTTCACGCTACGCTGAGAAATCCAACTTGATTATAGCACGAATTCATCAAAGCCTATACGACATTGTTCTACATCAATGATATGCCTCTCTTTTCTTTTTTTTTTCACTTTCCCAACAATAATCAAGAAAAATAAAAGGGAAAATCGCATAGAAAACCTTTTAAGTGGCAGCTACTGACACTTTAAACCTTCGACGTTTTATAGTAACACTATAAACCCTCAACCCGTAACTTTTAACATAAACAACCCTCGACGTGGCAACTTTGTTCGCGCCGCAAAAAATGTGACTGGAACTGTTCACTTTCCGGTAAAAAGATGCTGATGTGTAATTTTTTTTATTTTTTTTTTTATCAACAGCCAAATACCTAGAACGGTTCAGAAATCCAAACCGGAGGTACCGAGTTTACAAAAGTAATATCCACTAGCTAGACACGAGCACTATTTTTATCTCTTTTTTTCTTTTTTCATGGGTCGATCACGGAGATTGAAGGCGAGTGAGAGAACCCGAAGAATCGATACCAAATCGAAAATACCCGAACCGAACCCGATCCAAAATTTTAAAATACCCGATCGGATCCTTAATTTCTATACCCAAAGAACCGAACCCGAACCGAGAACCGAATGGATACCCGAATAATTATTCATACTGGGACATTATTCATCCCAAGACTACTATTCACTCCGAGTCTTCTCCTTTATCTTAGACGAGGTTTGTTCTTCTTCGTGGTTACTATTCATAGTAATCCCAGGATAAATAGTAGTCTCGGGATGAATAGTAGTGGTGATTGTGTCGAGAAAGGAAAAAATGGAAAAAGATAAAAGAAATGAAAGATGAATAGTAATCCCGGGATTATGGAGTCCGTAGATGAATAGTGCTCGTGTCTCGGGCTCCGTATTCTCGGGATTACTATTTATCTTTCATTTCTTTTATATTTTTCTATTTTTTCTTTTTTCCTTTCTCGACACAATCACCACTACTATTCATCCCGAGACTACTATTCATCCCAGGATTACTATGAATAGTAACCACGAAGAAGAACCAACTTCGTCTAAGATAAAGGAGAAGACTCGGAGTAAATTGTAGTCTCGAGATGAATAGTGTCCCGGTATGAATAGTTATTCGGGTATCCATTCGGTTCTCGGTTCGGTACCGGTTCGGGTTCGGTTCTTTGGGTATAGAAATTAAGGATCCGATTGGGTATTTTAAAAATTTGGATCGGGTTCGGTTCGGGTATTTTCGATTCGGTACCGATTCTTCGGGTTCTCTCAGTCGCCTTCAACCTCTGTGATCGACCCATGAAAAAAGAAAAAAAGAGATAAAAATAGTGCTCGTGTCTACCTAGTGGATATTACTTTTGTAAACTCGGTACCTCCGGTTTGGATTTCTGAACCGTTCTAGGTATTTGGCTGTTGACAAAAAAAAAAAAAAAAATGACACATCAACATCTTTTTACCGGAAAGTGAACAGTTCCAGTCACATTTTTTGCGGCGCGAACAAAGTTGCCACGTCGAGGGTTTTTTATGTTAAAAGTTACGGGTTGAGGGTTTATAGTGTTACTATAAAACATTGAAGGTTTAAAGTGTTAGTAACTGCCACTTAGAAATGTTTTTATGCGATTTTCCCAAAAATAAAACCCAAAAGAAGGAAGACGGAAATAAAGTTTATAATCTTAAATCTTTAGTTGCTAATTGCTACTCTATGCAGCTACTTTAATTTAATTTTATTATATACTTATCATGTTCAAATTATATAGCCTATAATATACATATCTTTATCATTCCAAGGATAGATCAGGCTAAAGCTAGCACGACCAAAGGGAATCTCCGGCACCATCCTCATACACAAAAGCCATGTCGACGTCAGTGGAGAAGTCTTTGTTTGCCGGAAAAGTAACCGTACTCGCCGTGTACGGCGCAGGTTTAGCGTCAATAGACTCAATACGGTGGAGCGTGAGCGTCCTTATATGAACCAACTCGGCCTGAGCAAAAGCGAGCTGAAGTTGGAGAGTCTCGAGTTGTCTGTGCAATGACGAAATTGTCCCTACACATCCGTACACAGGATCCTGCACCCTCGCGTTGGCCTCGTACACCATCGAATTCACGGCGTCGCTCCGGTGGTTCTCAGACAGCATCTACAGACTACAATCGTTAATTCATCTACATGTAGGATATTTATAATTGTTTGTTAAAGACTTGTATATAGTTTTTATGACTTATTTTTCGAGGTTTAGTAAATTTTAGGGTGTTCTAGAGTAACTTGCTTTTGCTATTTACTATTACAACAAATATAGTTTATGAATGGTACGTAATCTGCAAAATAACAAAATGATGTTGCACTTCCACAATGTTTTACCAAAATCATACAATTATGCAGAGATACACAGTGAAACGGTTTACGTACGTAAACGCGTTTGATTGTTACTTTAATTGTTTGTAATGATTCTGTAAATGATATCATATACTATAATAACAGTATAAATAGTAAGAACTAAGAAGTCGCTTTTAGATGTCAAAAAAAGAAGATTATTCACTGCGTCATTAATTAGTCATTAGAAAACAAATAATAATAATGTCATGATTCTGCCTTTTAACGTGACATGCAATATAGACTTTTGATAGAAACTAGAAAGTGACTTCCTACACTATTCTTACACGCGGTTTCGACACTTTCCAAAGATAACAAATTTTGTTTAAAAAAATGCAAATATCAGATTGACAAGATCAAAAACATATATAAATTAATAAAAGCCTAACTATTTTTAAACGTTAGTTTTTCAAAAAATATAAAACAAGTTGAAGGGTTTAATAAGCATGTCCATTACACAAAAAAAAGAAGAAGATGATCATCCAAACTAATAAAAAATGTAATTTTTGCTTTGTTCTTTCGTGATACTATAGAAACCTTTTTTCTTCTTCTTCTATAGCTTACGGATAATTTTTAAACTGCGACCCTAAACTCAATACAATCGCAGCAAGAAGAAACCATAAGTTACAAGCCTTAGTCAGTTTATGTATACATGTTAATAAATTTATTTAATATATTTATATTTCCTGTCATACATACAACAACAAAGATAACAAAAGAGAGAAGTGAGTTTTCACCTGCAACATCTTATTGACATTACTAGCCCCAAAAATCTTGTGGACAATGGCAAACTTGTAAGGCTCTTTAGCCGGAAAATATGGAGCAAAGACGCAATCTTTCACACATTTTCGCCGGAGAAGCTTACACGCGGCACAAGGCGACACTGCTCCTGCATGTCTGTGACTCTTTTGTCTCATTTAGAAAAAAAGAGATTTTGAGGCTTGATTTCAAATGATCAAGAAGAGAAGAAGTGTTTGGAGAATAGTCCGTGAGTGTGTTTATATAGAGAAGAAGAGAAAGTGACTTGAAATCTTTCTTGTGGGTCCAACCCAAAAGTAATAATAAGTCATTAGATTTGCTTTGCTTGGACAAAAAATCCCATCTCTATTCCTTAAGATTTCCGTGGCCCACCTAGAATTTCTCAAAAGTTTTTTATACACGTATATTTACGCTGAAATGTTTTTTTCTTTTTTTCGTTTTGTTTGTATATTGAATTGAATACTATACATATAGTTTTCTCTGTTGTTTCTTGCAAGTTGAAGCAACATTATTGCTTCTCTAATTTTCTTCTTGTTTTCGTCGGGTCTGGGATTGTCATTTCTTGGTGAATCAAGATCTAGTTTTCTTTATAACCATATGATATCGTTTTGATATGATTTTGCCTACACGCTGATGTTAGTTGCGAGTTAGTCAAGTAAATTCAATTTGTTCTATAATAATATTTATAATTTGATTGCTTAACACATCGACTAATCAATGACAAACACAGCATTTAAACATATAACTATAAGTAATGAAATGTCATTTATAATTTGTAAACATAAACCCCAAAAGGACAATTTAAATTTATATTCTGTTTACATTTTTTTGTTTACCCTGTTTACATTTTCTTAAAAGTTTAAAATTCAATTTGATCTCTCATATACATATGTACGTATCACAAATTTTATAACAAAAACAATATGATCCGAAAATCATGTATAATTAATCATAGATACCAAACAAAAGATCTTTTGGTGATGTAAATATACATCCGCACACACGTAATTAATAGTTGGTTGTTCTTGGTCGGTTGTTATAACTTATACCCATTAGATAATGAAATACTTGAAAACGATTATAAGTTATAACTATATATATTGAGAAAAAAGTCAAAGAATTGGTAATATTTTTTCTTTTGGGGGTGTAAATGTATGTATTTTTGTCGTTTCTTTAACGAGCCAAATATCCAACTTTTGGTAAAAAGTTGTTACTAAAGTTTATAAATTTGAATTAAAATTATTATTTTTATTTAATAATGTTGTGATATTATTATATAGATGTTCATTTTCATGAATAACTGAGTTTCGATTTGAAGAGAACATTCTTTTCTTGTTGGCAACAATATAGAAAGTTAGAAACGTTTTAACTTTGCTCAAAATTAGGAAACACTCAAATTAAGAAATAAATACGATTACATTTGCTCAAAATATTGGGGAGTTTATTAGTTGGTTCACTCAATGTATCTGATCATCCTTCAACTTCAAGAGAGTTAACGTTAATGGGCTTTCTTTTTTGGGCTACGAGTTAACAGGCTTTCTATTAAAAGGTGTAAAGAAAAAATGTATTTGATGCCAGAAAAAGAAAAATGTATTTTTATTTTTATTTTTAAAAAGCCGTCGTTTTTTCGTCGTCGGCGATTTTTCTGAGATCAACAGAGAATAGAAAGAGAGATTTTCTTTGGTTTCATCGGGAAGACTATCGCGATGGAAGAATTTCTTAAGGAATTCGGAGATTATTATGGATACCCAAATGGTCCAAAGAACATCAAAGAGATCCGCGAGACTGAATTCAAGAGATTAGACGAAGGTCTGTTTTGATCTTCTCTCGTTTTCTTGGCCCCTTTTTCTTTTCCTCAATTCGTGTATGAGTTCTTCTCTCGGATCTCAATAGAGTTGGAAAATCTAAGCTCTTGAGCAGAATTTTCTAAGAAAATTTCATTGGTTTGGGTCCGTGTAGTGGAGGAACAGCTAACTACTTGAGAGTTTCGAAATTAATTAAAAACGAGTTTGTGTTTGCTCGATAAAAATTCATCATTAGTCATTAGAAGTATGTAATCGACAAGATTTACCTCTGGGTTTGGAGAGTCACTGATCAGTACTCATATAAACATTTCAGATATTGCTCAGAAATGAATCAAAGCGTGTTAATTTGAAAATAATGAGTCTCCAAACGGATATAAGAATTTTCCTTCCAGTGCTTCTTTATCAATTTGTTGTTCATCCTTGAACTTTCTGTGGTATGTGCAGGTGTTGTATACTTGGATCATGCTGGTTCTACTTTGTATTCTGAGTTGCAGATGGAAAACATCTTTAAGGACTTTACTAGCAATGTTTATGGAAATCCACGTATCCTCATCTTTTGGACCTCATAAGACATCTTTTACATTTTGTTTTACTAGCCTGAGATGGCAGATTTAGTAGGGTCTGAATCTCAGATTTTTTGTTTTGTTCCTGTCCTAAGTTTGTGACTTGAAGATGTGAAACTTTGATGTTGATTGGTGAGAAACAACATAGTTAGCCTCTTCTGTTGATCTTGTTAGCATGGACAGTAAAATGTCTTTTTCATTTATTTATTGGTGAGCTTATGTTGCTGAAAGAGGTTCCTTAATAGTGATTTAGATAGTCAAAGTGATATCAGTTCAGCGACCAGTGACCTTATAGCGGATGCTCGGCATCAGGTGCTACATTCTTAACATTTCTTGAATTGATATCTGTGGAATATGGCGAATGCTTTATTTATTATTTAATCTTTGATTCTATATGTTTCAATCGATCTGCGTTGCACACTGGATTCAGGTACTTGAATACTTCAATGCATCTCCTGAAGATTACAGTTGCATATTCACTTCCGGAGCCACAGCAGCACTGAAGCTTGTCGGAGAGACATTTCCGTGGACCCACGACAGCAATTTTTTGTATAGCATGGAAAATCATAACAGTGTACTTGGTATTAGGGAATATGCATTAGGTCAAGGTGCTTCAGCGTGTGCAGTGGATATTGAAGAGGCAGACCAGCCCGGTCAGCTAGAAAGTTCAGGACCATTTATCAAGGTAAAGCATCGTGCTGTGCAGATGAGACACACTTCTAAACTCCAAAAGGAAGAGTCAAGAGGTCCGTTAACTTGAGAATTTTCTCTTTGTTCTTTCGTCCTGAATAAAGCCTGTTCAAGATGTAGCGCATGTTATCTTTTCTTACTTTAGGTAACTAATTGACATTGCTGGTTTGCTTATCCTGTGTGTTTATTGTGTCATATGTTTACAGGAGATGCCTATAATTTATTTGCTTTCCCCTCAGAGTGCAATTTTACCGGCTTGAGGTTCAACCTAGATCTGGTGAAGCTGATTAAAGAAAATACCGAAACTACACTGCAAGGCTCTCCCTTTGGCACGTATGTATCATCTTACATTCTCTCTTCATCTCTTATTTTCCTTAGTGTCTTGTATTGGTAATGCTGAATGTCTGTTTCTATTCATAGTGCTGAGGTTTGACAATGTTAATCCGAGGACAATCCAGCTCCTTGGACAGTGAATTTTCCTATACATGGTCTCCGAGCGTGAGTTAGCTTTAGCCTTAGAACAGTAGAAGTGGTACAGAAATCAGCCATAGATAGTATGATTTATCTGCGGTTGATATGGTGATATCTAGAAATGAAATGTGTGCATTGATGATTTACAACGATTAATAGTATGACCCTACAGCCACTTTGAACTTAGAAAGGAACTAGTTTGGCTTGATTTGATACTTCTCTCTTTATTGATTTCAAGTGTATCTAGGACTTGGTTCGTTCTTTTGCTTTTCGATTATTTTATCTTTCATCATGGCTTATATCCTTGTTATAAGGAGCAAGCGTTGGATGGTCTTGATTGATGCTGCCAAAGGCTGTGCTACACTACCACCTAATTTGTCGGAGTATCCTGCAGATTTTGTTGTTGTGTCATTCTACAAGGTAGCTCCTGGATTTTTTTAAATTTAAACGAGGAAGCTCTTTTGTTATCAGATTAATGACTTCCGCTGTTTTCATGAAGTTATTTGGTTATCCTACTGGGCTTGGTGCTCTCCTTGTACGGAATGGTGCGTAATTGTTCCTGAGGTTCATCTCCTTCTGTATATCTTCATATATATGACTGTAGTTCAGAAACATTCTCTTTAAATTAGTAACTCAGATCGAAGCAGTCCTGTTGTTAAGGTCTCCAATATTGCCTTCATTTTATTCTTCTCTCCTTTCAGACTCATTTCTCAAGCAAGATCTACTTGTCCAATTTGATGAAGCAAAGATTGCAAATGCTAGTTTTTGACATGATATTTTTCTTGCTTATAATCTACAGATGCTGCCAAGTTGCTCAAAAAGACTTACTTTAGTGGAGGTATGCATCTCATTTGGTTGTGTAAGATGGTTGAATTTGTGTGGCATCTAATTAACATAATGCGTACAGGCACTGTTGCTGCTTCAATTGCTGACATTGACTTTGTAAAAAGAAGAGAAGGAGTGGAGGATTTTCTTGAGGATGGCTCTGCTTCATTCTTGAGCATAGCAGCCATCTGCCATGGCTTCAAATTACTCAAGTCCCTTACTACTTCTGCAATTTGGATGTGAGTAGAACTTGTGCTCCATTGCAGAATCCGCTAGTCTTGAAAATCACTTAGTTTTTTTCCATTTCTAGAAGATAGTCTAGTAGGGCCTTGCATTTTTGAAGACTTGTATGTTTTTGATCCTTATTAATCATTGTTTAAAATTTATAGAAGTTTAAAAATTCCCTGCAAACCATCTGCTAGTGTAGAAGCTAAAGCGTGTTGTGTATCCACTTCCTAGGCACACAACATCACTTTCCATGTATGTAAAGAAGAAACTTCAGGCTCTAAGACATGGAAACGGGGCTGGTGTATGTGTTCTGTATGGTAGTGAAAATCTGAAGGTAAGTTCTTTCGTGATTAAAAATAGGTTTGTTTTTTTCTCATAATTCATCAATTATATTGCTTCATATACTGAGGGAAAAATATGCTTCAACAAAAAGGAAAGCAAGGAGCACAAGAAGGAAACAAGCATCAATCATTACATATTTAAAAATATGATCATTTACTTTAGAAGTCATATGGAATTACTTCTTCATGTAAGCATAGTATTTGATTCATTGTAAGTTTTATGTTACAGTTATCTTCACATAAATCAGGCCCAACGGTTACATTCAACTTGAAGAGACCTGATGGCTCTTGGTTTGGTTACCTGGAGGTGGAAAAGCTTGCTTCTTTATCTGGAATTCAGTTACGGGTACGTTTTGGAAACACAGTTCAGTTTTTTCCTCTTTAAATTCTTCTACTCAAAAGAAAACAGAAGAGAAGAGAAGTTACGTAAGTAAGATGAGGGTTTTGCATTCTTTGGCAAGGCGTAATCTGGCATTAGGTCATTTGACGCTGAATTCCATCTGTCATTTTACTTCATTTTGGTGTAGACAGGATGCTTTTGCAATCCTGGCGCATGTGCAAAGTATCTCGCCTTGTCTCATTCGGATCTATTGTCTAACGTAGAGGTATAATTGCTTTTTTTTGTTTTTTCCTTTTCTGGGCTTGATTTAGCAGATCTAGTATTATATAGTTGACCATGACATCCTTTATTTTAATCCAGGCTGGGCATATTTGTTGGGATGACAATGATGTGATTAATGGAAAACCAACAGGGGCTGTTAGGGTTTCGTTTGGTTATATGTCAACCTTTGAAGAGGCCAAGGTATATGTAGGTTCCTTTGTTTAAGTTTTCCTCAATTCCATGTTTCGGAAGCTGTAGAAGTTATTAGTTATAAGCAAAGCTCAGTATTTACTCTTATGTTGCGGCTAACTAATTTAAAGTCTATGCTTCATTCGCAGAAATTTCTTGATTTCATCATAAGTTCATTTGTTTCACCTCCAAGGAATAATGGGAATGGAATTGCCGTCAGTGGAAGGCTTACTCAACTTCCTAGTGAAGGTATACTTTCTCTTAAATCTTTTATTGTGCTTTGTTCCTAATAACACTAGCTGTTACTGTTTAACTATCTTGGAGCATTATTCACTCCTATTGATATAGAAAGGACTTGGTTATTCCGCCGTTATGTGACTTCATTAGAGCCACCATCTTTACATGCTTGCCTTTCCATAATTTGGTAATTGATGCTTGTGTTAGCCACATATATAAAGCCCATGGCCCCATGTATCTTGTCGCTACTCCGTATGATCTTCGGAAAACCATGAGATTTAACTTGCGAGATAGCAAATACTTCATAAACTATATATTGTGTCTGAATCGAAGGATCCTCACTTTTTGTTGTTACGCAGAACTTGAAAGTAAAGAATCCTTTCCTGGCTACTTCCTTAAATCAGTTACCATATACCCAATCAAGTCGTGTGCTGGATTTTCTGTGAATCGTTGGCCACTTTGCAGAACAGGTATTTCAAATAATCGTTGGCATACTTTAAAATTAGAGCTGCATTTTGTGCAGGTATTAGTGGTTGGACTGATCTCTTTGACGTTTATGATAAACTTGTGTTATATGTTGGAAACGTACTAAGGCCTGCTGCATGATCGAGAATGGATGATTCAGGGTCTGACGGGTGAAATTCTTACCCAAAAGAAGGTACTAGAGCATCTTTTAACTTGAATCTTTATATCTACGGATTTGTCAGCAAAGTTTCGATTTGCTTGGGAATGGCTTTTAGGTGCCTGAGATGTCTCTTATTAGAACCTTTATCGACCTTGAGGAAGGACTATTGTCTGTAGAATCTACTCGCTGCAAAGACAAGTTGCACATCAGAATCAAGTCTAATTCATATAATCCAAGGAGCCATGAGTTCGATTCACATGCCAACATGTATGCATTGCTCCCTCACATATGATGTCTTACTTCAACTGCCTTTTTGATAAATCTAACTATAAGTTTAACTTTTGGGTGTAGACTTGAAAATCATGACGAGGAAACTAGAATCAATGGTTGGTTCACCAGTGCCATTGGTCGACAATGCAAATTGTTACAGTATTGTAGCTCTACTTCCAAACACTGCATGAACAGAAACAAGAGTCCTGGGTTGTGCAGATATTTGGAAAGCAATATCAACTTTGCTAATGAAGCTCAGTTCTTGTTGATCTCCGAGGAGAGTGTTGCTGACCTAAACAGAAGATTAGAAGCTAGTACGTTTTTTGTCTCCTTTTAATCTTACATCTTTGTTCCTTATTTGCTCTTCGTTTGATAAAACTGATTTGGTTGCAAAAGGCAAGGATTACAACCGAGCTCTTGAGAAACTCAATCCATATAGATTCAGACCAAATCTGGTAATATCCGGAGGTGAACCATACGCAGAAGATAAATGGAGAACTCTCAAGATAGGAGACAGTCATTTCACGGTAAGTCCATGGACCCATTTAGTATTTGATTCGTAATCATATGTACAAACTTCATTATTATTATTTTTCTCCCTTTCGATGCAGTCGTTGGGCGGTTGTAATCGGTGCCAGATGATAAACATAAGTAATGAGACTGGACAAGTGAAGAAATCCAACGAGCCCTTAACAACTTTAGCTTCATATAGGAGAGTAAAGGTTCAACATTCTGAAACCATTCTTTCTCCCTTAAAAAAAAAAGAAGTGTTTTTGATAATTGTTTATGAAGTAACATTTCTTGGTCTTTCACTGGATTCAGGGAAAGATCTTGTTTGGAACTCTTCTGAGATACGAGATTGATGCAAAAACAGAGTCTTGGATTAGAGTTGGGGAAGAAGTAAATCCAGATACTGAATAGGTTCAAGCTTTATGTATACTAATACTATACATGAAACAACAAGAAGAGGCATACATATCAGGAAATCTCTTACCTTTTTTTTTTTGTACCATTGTAGAAAAAAAGAAGATAAATTCCGAATAAAACAGCACAGGAATATACAAAACAGTTGCTTGTAGTCTACTGGTTTCTACTTTGTACTAACCAATTTATTAGAAACATAAATGAACGGGATATCTTGTAAAAATATACAAAATTAATGTAACATTTTCAGTTTATCTCTATAATAAGAGATAATATTATTTGAGAAAACATTTCTGAAAATGAATTTTGTTTTGTAAGTTATTACATATTATACCATTACAAATAAGAAAAGATAACTGAAATAGGAAAAGATATAATTGTTTTTAAGACTATTGATAAGAATATAAAAAGTATTTATTTATCATTAAAAAAGTTATTTATTATTTAGTTTTTTAATTATTTTTTATATCTTTAATTATTTAGTTACTTAACTATTTTTAATACTATATATAATTAATTCATATATTAAAAGAAAAAAAATTATTCTAAATTTTACTATATTTTTTACTATAATTTATTATATTTTATTTGAATATATAACAAAATAAAAATTAAAAAAACTCTCTCGTTTATTATTTTTATTGGCATTACTATAGTGGGATTTCAAAGACATGGACTTCATTTTTTCAGCTATTTTACTAATTTTATAAAAAATACACAAAAAATTGATTTTTTTTAAAGAGGTTGTGAACTAACCACAAAACTAGAGTCATTAAACGGTGCATATTAGAGTTATGTTTTCAAGATTATAGATTTTGTGAGTTAGCCCGAATAATATTTTATTCAACTACAAAACGGGTTAAATAGACAAATTATTCTTTTTGACAACTCTATCTATAATCATAAGTTAGACATATTATAATATTCAAATAAAATCAATTTTTCTTAAATTTCAAACAATTTCTTTTAAAAAAGTTACCTCGTACTATAATTAGGACGAGTTAAGCACTAGTTTAAAAAAAATATTTTGTTATCGTCTTCTCAGATAAAATCAACACAGGAGATAAGATACATACGAAGGTTTTAGTTACATTTAAAAAAAAAAATTGACGAAATCTTGTTCAATAATAATAAAAAGAAGGAAAGATAAAGGAGAAAAAATACGAAACACGTCGTTTTGTTTAAGTAAAAATAATACATGTGCTCTTGCTACGCGTCCGTCGTCTCCATTCTTTACCGTTTGCAGCGATTATCTATCATCAATCGCTAGAATGACCTTAATGGTCTAAACCATCTAACCTTTTTTTTCCTCGTAACCTTATAACCTTGCTAACATGTGTTATTCTTATTTTGCCATTGCAATAAAATATTAAACAAATTAATTAAAACGAAAAAAAAAATCAACCAATCAGAAGAAAGCAGAGCTTCTTCTTCGCGTTCTGCTCCTACGTCGTTGTTCGACGTCCTGCTCCGTCGTCTTCCTCTGCAGACCTGCTCCGACTTGCTGTTCATGTGAGTTTTTGCCTCTTTTTTTTTGTCTTCTTCAATGCTGCATTCAACATTAATAATCAATTTAGGGATTGAAATTGAAATTGGGTATTCAATCGAATTGGGTATTCAATTAGGGGATTTCCAAGTAATACTGAATAACCCAAGAGTATACATACGAGTAAACTTGTTTTCGTAGTCTAAGAGAAGCTTATGTTGATAATGTATGAATTTGTAGAGATTTAGAAGCTCTGAATCTGAATCGGAGCTAGTAATGTGTCTGGTATGACTAGTATACTGGTACAACTAGTATGACTAGTTTACTGGTACAACTGGTATGACTAGTTTACTGGTATTACTAACTAATGTTTTTAATTTGGTACAACTGGTATGATTAGTCACTGGTATGCCTAGTTAATTTTTTACAACTGGTATAACTAGTCACTGGTATGCCTAGTTAATTTGGTACAACTGGTATGACTAGTTAATTTGGTACAACTGGTATGACTATTTAATTTGGTACAACTGGTATATCTGGGACAACTGAGTTGTAATATATACTAATGTTGTTAAATTTTTCTTTTTTTCAGGGCACAATGAATAGGAGTAAGTTCACAGTCATAGATTTTGATTATGAGGGATATTATTCAGGCGGCGGACAATGGATTCCAGGAGAAGATCTCAACTATACTTTATTGATGAAAGAATCGTTGGAGGAGTTAACTTTTTGTGGGTTGGTTAGTAGAATATGCAGGAAGATTAATGTTGATGAAGATACGACGAAGCTGAAGCTAACTTACATTCCAGTTATAGCGGATCAGAATAAGGCTAGTATAATCTTGGATGACGAAGATGTTATAGCATATGTAATGAGATACAAAGATGATTGTGCTAGTGTTTTGCATGTGGAACTCTTGGAAGGAGTCTCGCAAAACCAGAATTTTGAGAAACGTTCAAGAGAGGATCGAGGAAGTGGAGTTGATGTATGGAATGAGGAGATTGTGAGTGATGCTAGAGCTAATGATTGTATGATGATTTCTCGTAACACAGAATCTGAACCAAAACAAAAAGAAGAAATAGAGTAAATCGGTACCCATCAGTTGGAGAATCTCGAAGAAGAAGAAAGCGTGTGGGGTACTTCATGGCTTATTTGGTGATAATCCTCGAACCAGTACTTACTCGTTTGTGTAATTCCTTTGTGTAACTCGTTTGTGTTGTTGGATGTTAATTTCTGTCTCGGGACAACTACGTAAAACTGATTTTATATATGTTATACTAGTACCTTTGAGAATACTGGGTAACACTGCTATTTCTGGTTTAATGTTATTTTGGAATTTTAATTTGAATTGAAAAATTCACAAAAAGAACAACAAATACGAAATAGTAAAATTTACGTTACATAAGTAACTATTAAATGTAAAAAAAAATGTGTATTAGGTTTATAAAATACATTTATACCATAATGATTTGTTATTAGAATATTTACACAAGAACCACCTTATACTATTAGGATCACTTTGTTAATATGAACCACCTTATATGTGAAATATAATTAAAAAGAGTTTTATGTAATATTAATGCACAAAGTCCTCGGAAACATACTTTAATTGACTAAAATCAACTGTAAAACTAGAAAACATATTTTAAGGGCTAGGTAATACTAAATTAATTTGAAAACACCCAAAAGTACCACTATTTACAAATTAGTAATACTAGATAACTAGAGAGATAACTATGTGTAAATTTTCGCGGGCCCAATTTTTTTTTTTCCGGGCCCAATATTTTGGTTTTCGCGGGTGGGGTGAATTTTTTTTGATTTTGGCGGGCCCAATATTTTGTTTTCAACCCCAAACCAGTTTTTCTCATTTTTTTTCCCTTTCTCTCTCTTCCCTTTCCCTTCCTCTCGACGGCGACTTCTTCTTCCCGAAGAGCTTTCTCCCCTTTCTCCATTGCAGTGACTTCTCGTTTTTTCAGCTCAAAGGTTTGTGTCAATTCAAATTAAGACTAAAATTTCATGTGTGTTAATGTTAGAATTCGGGTTTTGTTCATGTTAGTATTAGGGTTTGTTCATGTTAGATTTTCTTGTTTAGGGTTTAGGGATTCATGTTTGATTTTCTTGGGGTTTGTTTAGGGTTTGTGGATTCTGGATTCATGTTAGAATCGATATAGGGATTCTATTTTCTGGATTCGATTTTCTTGGTTAACACAACATATACCCGGAGAATTTCAGGATTCGATTTCCTGGGTAATACTGAACATAGTAATACATAATAATACTTAGTAATACTGAACATAGTAATACTTAGTAATACTGAACCAAGTTTGTTTCCATGTTACATATATGGACCCGAGCTATAGTGACGATAAGCGGAACAAGAGGCTATTCGAGAGGCTTTGACTTTTTGTTTGGCCACCTTGTGAAAGGAGTCGAGACATGAGATGAAGGTTTTCTTAATCTTTTCCTCACATAGAGCTTGAGGGAAGGCGTCTGCTGAGGTTGTTCAGTAGCGGCGGCTTCTTCTAGGGAACTCACAACAGGTTCTTCACGTCCTTCAACCTCTTGAGCCTCCTATGATACCTTCTCCATGGGCTCAGGTTGCTGGTCTCCTCCGATAGCCTCTGATTCTTTCTCCATGGGCTGAGGTTGTTGGTCTTCACGCTCCTCATTTTCATCAGCCTCCTTCATAGCCTGCATTCCAAAATAGAAATACTAAGTATTACTAAGAAATACTAAGCATTCGCTTCAACAGAAATACTAAGTATTACCAAAATGTGACTTTCTTGTTTTTCAAAGAAAAAGTGTTTTTACCTCATCGTCTCGAGCCTCTGTTGGTTGGTCTCCTTCGGTAGTCGCATCTTGTTCTCCGGAATCCACAACAAGCTCAGTTGTTTGGCCTTCACGCTCCTCATCGGCATGAGCCTCTTTTGAACCCTGCATTCCAAAACCGAAATACTAAGTATTACCGAAACAGAAATACTAAGTATTACCAAAATGTGACTTTGTTGTTTTTAAATGAAAAAGTGTTTTTACCTCATAGTGGTGAGCCTCCTCATCTGATACCTTCTCAAGTTGTTGGTATCCTCCGGCAGTCGCAACTTATTCTCTTGAATCCACAATGGGCTCAGTTGTTTGGTCTTTCGAACCCTGCATTCCAAAACAGAAATACTAAGTATTATTACGAATTACTAAGCATTCCAAAACAGAAATACTAAGTATTACTGAAACATAAATACTAAGTATTACCTTATCTATTATGCCACCATCATTACCACCACCTCCAACGTCTTGAGCCTCATAAGCATGATTGTCATACAAATTATATTCCGGATCCTCATACATCCTCCTAGCATCCAGTTGCTCCTTAACATAAGATTCAACCGCTACGAGTCTTGATTCTAACCCATCAAACTTGTCTTTCATCTTCTTCAACCCTTCTTCCACATCCTTCTTTATGCTTTGTACGAGCTCCACCAATCCAGTTGCAGGAGCATTCACCAATCCTTCAATGGCCAAAGTCTCCTGGTTTACCTCATTCTCGGCTTCCTTTGCTAGACGAATAGCCATATCCTGCTTGAACATCTCTTCAAAACATATAGGCTTGTCTTTATCGACACACTTCGTCCAACTATTCACAACGACATCATCGACATCTTCTTCTTCGATGATTCGCCCCAAAAGATATTTTTCGGCAAAGGATGGGACCAAGATACTCTGAATGTCCTGTGAACATAAACAAGGAATGCAGTTTATAAACAGTTCTCCACGAAAGCCATACTACCCAGTTCAGAGTACTTGAGTGGATAGTTCCGGCAGTTTAATCCCGAGATAAGGGCATGCTCCCTTAGACTGTAACGGATGGGCACACCATTCACGACAAACCAAGCTTCCTTCTTTTTATCTGTGCGCGCCGTTCGCACAAGAAGCATCCACATGCCCTGAACCTTGTGGTGGGTTTCCTGATGAATGTGGAAGAAGTGTTTGAATTGAGGATGATTCAAAAACCAACTCTTCTCCTCTGCTTTAAGCGGATGCTTTAACCCGGTCATAAGTATCTTCATCGCTTGACTGACATAACACCTCGTCCCGACCTTGGTTTTTTTCATATACTCTCTAGGCTGGAACCACATATCCAAAGGTTGCAGTGGTTCCGTTTCATCTTCGGAATCCTGCAAGACATATGTATATAGTGTTACTTTTTGTTTTAGAAACTTTTGGTATTACTGCTCCAGTATTACTAGTGCAGTATTACTGGTCCAGTATTATTAGTCCAATATTACTAATCCAGTATTACTAGAAACCCAGAAAATTACAAGTGCCTAATCCCATAAATTTGAACTTCCGGTACTAACTAAAAAGATTATATTTACTTGTGTGCATCAACAGAGAATGTATTATCTTTACGTTTGGAAAAAAATAGTCTGTTCCCAATCAATTTGAACCCAAATTCGATAAACAAAAGGATGAGTTACATACCATTGCATGTGCTTCATCTGAAACTGTACGATCGGAATCCGTTTCTTCGTCACCGAAATTTGCTTTTTCCTTTTCTGAAACCGTAGGTGTCTCGTCTTCATGAACAACCCTAGATGGTCTCTCAGATTCTGCAAGCAGATTATCTGGAACCTTTTCTCCTAAACCATAATTGGCATTCTTTGTTCTTGCCATACCCAATGTTACCTAGTTATCCAGAAACTTAGTCGATTTGATTTTGTGGGAAAGGAAGGATTTTGGGACAAATCGCTGCAATGAAACTGTAAAATCGCGAAAAAGATGAAGGTAAGTTACTGAATCGCGAAGAAGATGAAGGGAAACGAAGAAGATGAAGAGAATTTATTGTTTCGGTTTGATTTTTGTGGGAAAAGAAATGATTTTGATTTGAGAAAACTGTAACTGTAACTGATGAAGGGAAGCGAAGAAGCGAAGAAGATGAAGCTAGATTCGGTGCCGTTTAGTTTTAGGTTTTTTTTTTTTTTCAACAATTGTTTTCGGATCGGGCTTAAATCCGAATATGGTGGGTTTGGATGGATAAATACTGGTTGGGTCGTAAATATTTTAAACTTTTGGGGACAGATTTGTTATTTACCTCTTTTTCGTTTTAAAAAAAAAAGAATAATAAAATCAGTTTTAAAATAAGTTCATTTTGGCATTGTTTTGCAAAGCGAAGGTCATCGGAGCGATTGATCCGATTATCTATTGTGGTTCTCATATCATAGCTTTGTTGCGAAGACCAGAAGACCAGACTCGGACTCGGAGGTATTGTATCTGATCTGCTCGAATTTTCCTGTATTTTTCTTCTTACTGGATTATATTTCTTATCTTTGTGTTCTTCTTGCGTAATTGGTAGATCTCTAGGGGTTTATGTTCTGAATTTGATTTACTTTCTGAGTTTTTCGATAATCTGATCGAATCTGGAAAACCCAGGATTAGATTATGAAGGAGTATTTATTTGTTTTTCTCCACAGCAATTTCGATCGTTGACGAAGATATTGTGCAAGTCTTTCTAGTTCGAATTATATAATGATATTTATATATATATGTGAGAATTTGATTCACCTGAATGATCACTTCCTTTTAGTGCATCCTTTAGTGGGATAATCATACGAAGATCTTCATATGGCTTAATCCTAGTTTGTTTATTTGGCTTTTGATTCATACTTTTAATCTGTAGCTCCTATAAGTGATCTTTCTGGGTTCTATCTTTCCTTTTTTTTTTGAGGCTTGCGTAGTTTTAATTTAGTGGTTTGACTGCATCTTTCGATTTTTTTGATCTCCTCAGATGGCAGTCCATTACTGGACAGCCCTATTTCTAGTATTGCCTTGCCTTTTCAGTATTTCAGATGCTAGTGCCGGCGATGCTGATCCAAATTACAGGTATATCTTTTTCTCTTTCTATAGGACTCATACAGAGCTTATCTTGCTTACTTTGTAATGTTAGGTATTTATGTCCAAGCTAGCCCGTTTGTTCTTTGAGCTTGGTTTTTGGTAGAAGTAGCTCAGATTTTAGCAGCTATGGACATTATGAATTTATCTGGCAATTTCGTATCAGGACATGTGTTTCAGAATGCGAGATAAGCGGTTGTGTTGGACAAGTGTGCTTTCCTCAGTGCAATTCTTCATCCAATGGTGGTCCATGGTACATACAAGAACCTCTGTATTTACAATGGCAAAAGTGGGGCTGTCAAGGAGATTGCCGCTATCACTGTATGGTTAATAGAGAGAAAGAGCGGGAAACTCTCGGTCAGGTCCCGGTCAAGTATCATGGTAAATGGCCCTTCAAGCGTGTCCTTGGGATACAGGTCAGACTTTAACAACTACTTTTTTCTTCAATCAGTTCTGGTTTTTTTTAATCCAAATTAGATGGAGCACGCATTTTTATTTACATTGTTCATTGTTAGGAGCCTGCGTCTGTGGCCTTCTCTGTTCTCAACCTAGCGATGCATTTCCATGGTTGGCTTTCCTTTTTCATCACGCTGTACTATAAGTTGCCTCTGAAACAAGATAAGACAGCGTACTATGAATACGTCGGTTTGTGGCATATCTACGGGCTCCTGTCCATGAACTCTTGGTTCTGGAGTGCTGTTTTCCACAGCCGGTAATCACATCTACACGTTACTTATATCATCCACAATCTACTTCATATATCATACGATTTTCTGGTAAGCATCTCTATGGTTTTTCAGGGATGTTGACCTCACAGAGAGGTTGGACTACTCATCCGCAGTAGCCGTTCTCGGATTCTCACTCATCTTATCCATCTTAAGAACCTTTGATGTTCGGGTCGAGGCTGCAAGAGTCATGGTATCCGCTCCAATACTAGCTTTCGTCACCACCCACATACTATACATTAACTTCTACAAACTCGACTATGGTACACCGCAAACTTTTACCCGTATCTGAAACCAAGTCAATATGTTTTCTTACGCAGCCTTGGTGAATTCAATGTTGTTTACAGGTTGGAACATGATTGTGTGTGTGGCCATGGGAGTCAGTCAGCTTTTCCTATGGGCAAGATGGGCCGCTGTCTCGAGACATCCTTCTAATTGGAAACTTTGGGTGGTTGTGATAGCTGGAGGCTTAGCTATGCTTTTAGAGATATATGATTTTCCTCCATATGAAGGCTACTTCGATGCTCACTCGATCTGGCACGCCGCCACAATTCCTCTTACCATACTCTGGTGGAGCTTTATTAGAGACGATGCTGAGTTCAGAACTTCCAGTCTTCTCAAAAAGTCCAAGACAAAGGCAAAATAAGTCTATTTGCCAAATTTCAGAAAGATTTTTATTCGATTTGCACGATTTCTCTCGACCATAAAATCACAAGCACCGGGGAAAAACAAAAGGTGGGAATGTGGATTCAAACATCAAGAAGAAAGCAGTCTTTTGTTTAAAAGCTAGGTGGTCTGTGGTTTTATTCAGCGACAGATTCAGAGGTTTCCTGTGTTTTTTTCAATGTTATTCTGAGATTTGTCTTGGCCTTACTTTTGGTCAATTGAGATTTTGATATCAGTTTCTCATCCATACACACGCTTTTGCCAATCTTGGAGTCAGTCTTTTGTCAATATTTTCAGACAAATCTTGTTATCTATATGACTGTGTTAACAAAAATTTGAATCTACAAAAGAAGTTGTGAAAAACTCTTAAGCCCACCAATTTTGAGATTTCTCTTTCATCAATCCGCATTTTGAGACACGACCTGCATGGATCAGACATCTTATGAGAAATAGCCCAACAAAAGTATGTGTCTGTGAGAGATAGAGAGAGCTGAAGGATTTTGCCTGAGTAATCAAAGGCTCTGCACAATCTTCCCACTCTGTAGCCCATCGACCCGAAGAACCAGTCTCCATTGCACCCGCTTTAAGCGACATTAGTGCATCGCAGTTCCCAGGAAAACCCTTGAAGAGAATCTATTCAGAAGAACGGAACACAAGAACATTACCGGTTTTGACTAGGTTAAAAAGTGTCCGTTCCAGTAATTGATCAGAAAGACAAAAAGTTACTTACCAGTAATTGATCTGCTAATTCCGATGAAGATGAAAACAAGAGTCCGTTCCTCCCATCTTTAACGAGTTCTTGAATGCTTCACGAAAGTTTACGGTTTAAAAGTTATACTTTGTTCGTGAAAGTATTGAAAGTCACTGATTATTTACCATGAGTAGGAAACCGAGCAAGCTGGAAGGCCACATCCAAACATATCAACAACCTAAAACGTCAGACATCGGTAACAAGTTCCCAAAATGAAAAATCAAGTCTTAAGTCTTAACCTTATTAGCACATATGAGCTCTAATAATAATGGGCTTAACCTTCATGGGAAGGTCTAAACCCGATGAGGAAGTGTGCAAGCAAACACCGAGATCTGCAGAACCTAAAAGCAATGGGTAATCTTCAGCTGCGAGCCACATTGTGCGGAATGCCACATGTTTGAGGTTTAATCGTTTGATTTTCTCCTCGTACATCTCCTTTTCAGGTCCTTTACCTTCATGGGCAGTATAGATAGCTCATGAGTAAAAACAGAAACAGCGAAATATTATTATGATCTAAACAAGAACGCAACCATCTTTACCTGTAATGATGAACAACAAATTGGGATAAAGGTCTTGCTCTTCTGAAATTTCGGCTGTATCACTGCTTTTCGATCTTGCAGCAACACGCCGATCATACATCACTGCAGCTTCCAATAAGATGCCAAAATTTTCATCAGGGGTCCTGTAAAGTTCATGTTTTAGTATTCAATGTCACGGAAGGATGATGCCACACGAGTGGAAGTGAACAAAGAATGATGATGTGTCCTCACCAGCTTGTACTGCTCACAACAAGAGCTGGTCTGTTTTGCTTCAGAAAGATGTCAGCATTAATTTTGGTTGTAAAAAGGGTTTCATTAAGCTCTTGATTCTCCAACTCTAAATTTGAATTAAAAGATTTGGCATCAGAATATATGGAGAAGCTTAAAAGGAATCAAAACATGGGATTTTTAATTTCAAGGAGATACCTCTACTAATGATATCATAGACACCAATTGGATGGCAGAGATCTTTCTTCACTCGGCAAAACAACTAAAGAAGTAACCAAATTTTCCGTTACCCTCAATACCTCACTCTACCCCGAATGAAAGTGATTGATAAAACTAATCTACAAAGGAAGAAAAGAACCTCGTGCCTTTCTTCAAGCAAAGCGGGGCGGAAAAACTCAGGAGGCTGGTCATATAAAACTGTGGCTCTGTTTTTCAATTCAGAACATTATTGCATACGAAATCAGAATCGCGTAACTTTCTATACCACAGTCAAAATGTTGCAGGTTATGATCTATGAGCAATTTCATCTCACCTCACTCCCCAATTTTGATACAGTTCATGTTGCATTGCTTTTGTCACACATAACGACCCCGTTGCCATCTTTCCATAATGATTTTCAAACCTAAAGCATGCAAAGATTATCACTTCAACCTTAGAGATAAAGAAGTTCCATAGATAGTTTAAGCCATTATAAATGGTTGTATACTTACCAGCGGTATAAGGATACCAAGACATTGTTTCTTCCTAAAGACAATGCCAACAATGTATATCCAAAATTATGCCAATCTACAACAAACGCTGCACGCCTCCATGAACTCGCCCACTTAACAGCAACTAGTGTTGGAACGGAAGGAGGATTCTGCAGAAACAACTCTGTGTAAATCGTGCAAATAGAAAAAAACTAGAAATTTCAAAGTGAACAAAATTTTTTTTTTTACCTGGACCAAGAAAATGTCAGGTGCTGGTACTTTAACAAAAAGAAACCAGAGAAGGGTTGTAAACTGAATAAATGCCTTGAGCAAGAGAGTTACAGGATAGAGTATCTTTGGCAAGAGCTGAATGAATCGAGGCTGCGCCTGTTTTATCCCCCCAAAAAACAAAATGGAGAAACAGATGATCTACATATTTTCTAGCAATTTATGTCGAGGATTTGATCGTAGAATACCATGGTATGGATGTGTATTGATGGGTGCTTTAGAACAGCTTCATGAGGAATAGAACCTATTCATGTATTTAAAACAAATTACAAAAAAATGCATCATGAGTCATAAGAACACCAAAAAAAAAAACACTAAATTAGGAATCCTTACCTCCATATGCAACAATGTCCACTTGAAATGATGCCTGCATTTTTATTTGTCAGTCAGTGAATTGATATATATATATATATATATATATTTTGAGATAAGCTAAGGATTTCCAAACTAAGTCAAGCCAATAGAAGAGCTGATCAATTAAAGTTGAGATTATTAGAACGTGGTCAAAAAAAAGAAAAGAGTGAACCTGACGAGCAAGAGAAAGAGCGTGATATTGCATCCGAGGACTTCGACCAAGATCGCCAAGTACCACTACACAAGCCCTTCCTCTCTTACCCATCGTATCCTCGTCCTTAAAAATCTCATCACAAAGTTAATCATTAGCACTTTATCGAGCTCAGATCATGTGATATAATAATCAGACTCTACTACTGATCCACGAGAAGCTAGAAATCAACACCTTCAGAAGATACAAAATCCAAGAGGGAACACGAAAACGATTTCAGAAAACAAGATCGAACACTAGTTTAAATCAATCAAATCTTACGGGGTCTCCCAGATTCCGTCTATAGTGTGGCTCCGGACAAAACCTTTCCCGATGAAAAAAACAAATTGGGCCCGAGAAGGAATAAATTGGGCCCGTGATCTACAAGCCCATATATTATAATTTTCTAAAGGAAGTAAAGAGTCACGTGTCTGTCAGGTGCGTGGTTAGACGAAGAAGGTGTATTCCAGATTCACGGCGAGGCAGCCATCGACGGCGAATTTCGGGTTCGTTTTCTAATCGCATAGTAAGTCTCCGTTTTGCGATTGTGAAACGCTAATGAATCTAAAGGATGATAATCAGCCAGGTAATTACTCTCTGGTTTCCATAAATATGATAATATAGTTTGGCTTCCCAAAAATTCGAAATTCCTGATTCCGATCTTCAGCAGAAGTTGCACGTACTCTGGTGGAGTTTTTGGAAGTAGCCATCACAATGATTGTTTTCCTAAAAGGTTTTTACCCATCTGGTGAGTAAAGCGATGAAAACAGCTGTGAATTGTGTTTAGTTGGTTTGGTTCTTGATTTCGTGATTGATCATCTTGTTCGTTTGTGAAGCGGCATTTGAAAGGCGGAGATATATGAATGTGGTGGTGGAAAGGGCAAGGCATCCTGACCTACGCGACTACATTCACTCTGCTGCTACTGGATTGCTTCCTTTTATCCAAAAGGTTTGTTAATTTTTTTATTGTTTTCCAGCTTAAGTATACAATGTATGTGTGAAATCTGAAATCTTGATGCACTAATCAAACGTATATGTTTTTTCTTCAATGAAACCCCACTTGAAAGATTTGCACTTGTCTCTTTCAATTTAGCATACACTTGTTCTTTCTTTATACTATTGCAATCTCCAATCTTGGTGTATCAGTCAATGTCAAAGGAACATTTTTTTCCACCATTCAAGAAGACCCACCTCAAAGATCTGCCTTTGTTTTCCATAATAATTTACAGCAACTATTTGGTAAATACAATCGATCATATGATAGAACAACGCATGAAGGGTGTTTGTTGTTGTTTTCTGAAACAGGGTCTTGTTGAAAGAGTAGCAGTCATATTTTTCAGTGAGGATAATGTTCCTGTGGAGAGGTTCATCTTCAAGCTCACGATTAACCCGTCTTGCGCTGCTTCAGTAGAAGAGGGTCAACTGGAATTTGCGCTTAGGTCCTTCTTAATCAAGCTTTCCGTCTCAAAATCCCTTGTCAAGCCTCTTCCTCATAGTAAATACAATTATAGCTCCACCGTTTTACATTCTCTTATCTTATTATAGCGACCATGTTTCTAAGTTTCAAATCTTTTTGATCTTTTCCCACCCAACACAGATTGTAGATGGGAGGTAACGGCTTATCTTAGGTCGCTTCCTGAAGTGGGTTCAAGCAAAGAAGGTGAGGTATGGATTCCAACAGATACAAAGCAGTGGCAGAAGCCGCCGGTTATAACGCCGGTCAAGTCTCTGGACAGCGAGCCACTCTGCTTACAGCTTTACTTGGAACACCCAAGTTTTTCTGAACCACAACCTTGTTAAGCCCAATGACGTCTTAACTTTGAATCCTGCAGGAGATGCATGAGCTTCGGCACAATTGGGCCCAATTTCTGAAGCCTGATGCATTATTGTTTGTATCATTTTCTCTCATTTGTTATTGCGGACCATTGCTAATTAATGCCAAAGAGGCGTTTGAAACGTGTGGTGTGGCATTGTCAAGTCACCCAACCACATTGTTGCCGTTAGCAGTAGTATAGTCTCTTTCTTGAGTTCAAAAAAAAAAAAACGTGGTTATTAGCTTCTTCGTTTTTGTCAACACTCAACAAGAGGTTCACAACATCCCACGAGTCTCTTGGACTATATGTGGTGACTGTATATTTCTATGAGATTAAATAAACAAAATATTTGGTTTAATTGATTTAACTAGGAGGACCCATTTATATTTATAACTCTGTTTTAAGCATCTTCAATTATAAATACTTAGCTAAATTAGGTCCAATTTTCTTTTTCTCAATGTTTGAAGGATACTGAAATAAATTAAATTTTATACAATTTATAAGCGATTGATCAACTTTTTTGTTTTGTTTGACAAAGGGTTTGCAATTTAAATAACAAAGAGGTTACAACTATGATACATGGTCATACAGTTTTTAGAGAGTTAAAAAGGAGAAGATCAAGCATACATTTGGTTGAAACATATGAGAATTGGAAACAAGTTCCAAAAGCTGAAACAATAATTAGAGCAAAGAGAAGGAGATTAGCCACAGCTACCACCACAGCTTCTACGACCGCGTGTTCCTTTGACCATAGTCCATTCCATCTCTTACATTTTTTTGTGATGGCTTCATAGTCAGTCTTCGCTGGGTTCTCATGATAGATACGTCCATAGAATCCCTATCTTGTATAGCCACCATTTGGTTTGATTCATTTCCTTGAGAAATACAATCATCATATTCCCAATAACAATGCTTCGGTATCCAAAGACCTACAGAAACGATCAAGAATCCATTGCCGGGCTCGCTTGCACGCATCTGGACCTTCTCCAAGAATACGCAAACATATGTAATTCAGTACTGCGGTGCAAAACATACCGCTCTTACCTTCAATGTGCATGAAGAAAGGCGAATGAACCGAATCCATGGAGTCCGAAGTAACCACAGCTCGCGATGCTCGAGAAACGGGATCCAAAGTCGCCGGAAGAGTCATCGGAATAGGAGCTGATGAAACGGAACGGGATCGAGTCGATCTTCGCGGAATTTTCTTCACCGACACCATCGAAGCTTCAATTCGAACCGTAGAACCGAAAATGGAGCTCAAATTGGTGAAATCTAAGAGAATCAAGAGGAATTAGAGCTTTGATGGCTCTGATACCATATTAGTTAACTTAAGGTTTGAACAGAAACGAGTCTCTCGTGAAGAAGACGAAGAGAGGATTTGGATGAAAAGTTTATTTCTGTTAAAAGTAAATACATGAGTATGATGTGTTTATATATATACTCCTGAACCCGAATAATATTTTAGTAGACTGAAAAAACAGATTAGACAAATTACTCGCGCTAGAATCAGGACGAGTTAAATCCTAATACATAAATATTCAAGCGGGACAGGTTTGTCAAAACATTTCCCAATTATATATATGTTAAAAAGTTGCGGAGTGAAAACTGTTTTAGTATGTGTTAACAGGCTGAGAGAGATCCAGTGCTGCAAAACTAATAATTCGCAGTTAGAAAACGGAGACTACCCTCAACAGGTGTACATCTTTGGATCCGAGTAATGATAATGTATATTTTTTAGATTATTAAAAGCATATTCGTTGTTGCTGTTGTGCAGGAAATGACAGGAGTGTTCATGAAGAAGTGTTTTCTAAACTATGTTACATACAGAAACATCTTCCCCATATGGGCGCTTGCAGAGTTCCGTAAAGTTGTTAGCTTTGCAACTCCTTAAAAATTCCTTATCTCATTAAGTTTGAGTGGTGTCTACTGCGAAGAACCATATTTTCGTTTATGAGTGTACTCGTCGCTCATTGTTATCAAGAGATTCGTTGGTATTTGATGTTATAATGAAAAGTGAAGCCTCGATGATAAGAGACGAATCAAGTTCAGAGGCACTAATTCTTCCTTTCCAATAATAAACAACCTTTTCCCAAATTTGTTTAGGAACTTGCAATTGTTATTATTATTGTTTCCTTTTACAATACAGAAGATTACAAGTTAATCAAACGTTATTTTTTTGTTGGAGCATATAGAGAAACGAAACGAAAATTTGACCGAATGTAAGCTTTCTAGTTGTGCTAGCTGAGAGAACAATTCTTTTCTTGAACTTGATTAAATGCAACCTATGATGTATATTACGTAACAAGATCTTTGTTCATTATATAGTTTACTGATTTATCTTCAACAAGTCCTCTAACTTGTTAACACAACGAGGGTTTGAAAAATGGGCCTATGCGCAGTCACAAAGAGTCTGTAGTCATATCATAAGACTATTAAAATCCAAATAATGGGAGATCCACAAAACATTCAACACTACAGAAGCCACAACTCTCTCATTTGGTCACTGATAAAAACACGATGTTCTAAGAAAAGAGGCCGAGAAAGATAATCTGGAGATAAAGATGGAGAAGAGAACTAAAAGAGACGGTTTTTTTTTTTTTATATATTCTTATTGTCTTGTGTTTTGCGAGGCGGCGGTGAGCTGCTGCTGCTGCTGTTACTGCTGCTTCTTTTTCCTCTCAGTGGCCTACACATTACGCAACAACATCGACAACCCATTTTCTTAACCTTTATTGTATGTCTTCTATCAGGAATTGGAGTAACTTAACCTTTACTACACATAAACTTAACAGTGGAGCTTCTTTTTACTAATGCATGCTACAGGCTAAGGTGTTTCCATATTAACACGAGGACTAGTGTAAAGAAAAAGAAAGTCATTACCTTCTAGGACTGCGGCTCCTTGATATCTTCCTAGGAATCTGTAAGTTTAAACACAGAAGGGTAGAAAGTCAAACACATGTCTCAACGAGGCATCAACATTGTTTTTTTATAGCTACAAAGGGATCTGCGACAAAGCCCTTACCCTTCTGGGACTTGGCGAACTAGAGTAAGAAGATGACCTCCCACGTCTCCCAGCTGGACCTCGTCCCCTGCTTACAATCAAAGACAAAATTACACCAATAAATGACTCCACATAGATAGGTAACTTAGTCCTATTTGGCATCAAAGTCTATGGGAACTGGAATGTCAGACCTCTACTTCAGGATAAGATAAAAGCTAAAAACCTTGGGCCAATACTCATATAAATTAAACAAGACTTGAAAGATGTCATGAACTTATAAATATATGGACTATCTTAGCTATAACTGCAACAAAATCAAATCCAGGAAATATTAAAGATAACCCTAGCAAAATTTTAAAGGAATTAAAAACATACCTGCGGGGTGAGATGGACCTTGAACGAGAGCGACCAGGTCTACGAATTGGGGATCGGCTACGCCTGCGAATTGGAGATCTTCTGAGAGGACTACGAAGTCTCCTTGGAGGTGACCTGAAACACGCCCAATTTATAATAAATATAAAAGTGACTCATTTTTCCAGCTCTAATGTACTGAGTACCATTGCCTACAAAGTAGTAATTCCTTTCCTCCAATAACTATTAGCTAGGGGCTTAATTTGTGTACCGCATAGACTTACCTTCGCCTTAGAGGAGGAGGAGACCGTCTTCGAACAGGACTGCCACGGATTCTTCTAGGGGAGCCCCTGTGACATATAAAAGGTGAGCTATTTGATTCTGAAAACACCACACAAAACAGATGGTGCCAAAGCTAACCTTGGAGGAGATCTATATCGTCTTGGAGGGGGAGGAGAAGATGGAGAACGTCCTCTCGATGGCGATGCTGGCCTGCGCCTAGGCGGTGTATCACCACGACGGCGGTTAGGAGAGCCCGGCCTCCGGCGAGGGGGAGAATCAGGTAATCTCCTAGGTGATGCACCTCTCCTAGGTAGAGGTGATCGCCTTCTTGGAGAAAGTACTGCTTTCCGTTGCGGAGAAGCTAAGCACATAGTGATGATAATCATTGACACAATATAAAGCACAGACTAAAACAATAACAAATAACCAAAATATAAAACATAGACCTACTCTCTCTAGGACGCCTGGGCCCATCTTTCTCGATGTCAGCACTGGCATTATCAGATTTTGGAGCATCTCTTTTCGGTGCACTTGAGACAGGTTTAGGGGGTGGAGATACTTTCCGACGAGGTGGTAGTGTGAACTTTGCTTTAACAACATTTCCATCAATTTGGGCCTGCATTAAGTAAACAAAAAGAGCATGCATAAATTTTCTTAGCCAATACATCAAGTAATAACATAGTGCATTTCATATTTGGAAAAAGACATACACCATCCATAAACAGCTGCGCTTTCTCAGCATCAGCTCTTGCCTTGAACTCAACGTAAGCAAATCCTTTTGGAAGATTAACCTGTTAATATGCAAAGGAATTATGAGCAGATTTCTTAGCAAGTAATGCCAGAAAACAACAGAAAACAGCGAAACAGCAACTTACAGCTCGATCTATCGCAAGTTCAACGTGTATTACTTCACCAAAGTTGCCTACAAAAATGACAAAACAAGCCATTACTAACACACAGTGTGAGGACTTAACATTTAGCCAAGCAAATTGGTCAATACAAACAAAATACAATAATCTTAATGCCAGTGATAAACCATGACCGTAATGACCTAAATACTACTGATCACAGTTGCGGCGTAAAGCACTGGTGTACTCAGTTATCAAGCAATAAAATCGGAACAGGAAGAAGAAATAAGAAAGACCAATCAACAACATACCAAATATTTCTTTCAAATGGCCTTCATTCACATTCCTGCTAAGAGAATCAATATGGAGAACAAGAGATTCTTGAATTGGTGTAGCTTTCCTGAAACCATAATTCGATTGTAAAGTCAGCAAAAGTGAGTATCAGATGAAAGCATAAACACTGGGACTTTCAAGCAGAGATACCAACGCGAGGAAAATACATATCATAAAAAACGGTACCACCATTCTATAATGTAATTGTATTTTGCCAAATTAGACTCAACCTTCAGCTCACACACACACACATACACATCTATATTTATAGGGAGAGAGATGTTCATGTCCAATATCGACATTCCAAACTAGAATATGTGTAAGAGTTAGAAGTTTCGAGACTACGTAGTAGGTGAAGAGGCTCCTTTAGATTGTGGAGGAAGAGGAGGAGAGCGACCTCGCCTAGCAGGTCCAGCAGGACTGCAGAAGGTAGATCAGAACATTCACGTCACGATAAGATATTACCCAGAAAAAAAAAAGGTTAAATGCAACAGTCTCAATTCTTACAATTGTTAATTCTAGCTAAATAAATCAGTTTCACACGACGAACCAAGAGGAATGAAAGCCAGATTCGGACTCATCCCACTACCTAACGGAGCCAAATTACCGAATCCAATCGAGTTGGAGAAGTTAGAAAGAAACCCTAACCTTTTTCCACGAGGTGGAGGACTGCGACTCCCTGAACTGACGCTCCGCGAAGGAGATGAAGATGAAGAGACCGATCTAGAACGGGACCGGGAGCGCGAAAGAGACCTCGACGGGCTTGAACCCGAGCGAGATCTAGAACTAGAACGTGATGACGAGCCAGACACGGAAGGGGAGCGACGGCCACGACTTGGTTTCGCCATGGGCGATAATCGAGCAAAATCGCGATGCACAATCGAAACCCTGCTTCAAAACCCTAGCGGATAAAAGAATAGAGGAGTGACTGTTAATTTTTTTTTTTTTTTTTAATTTGGTCCTTTCTTTCGCGGACTGTGGATTTTTAACCATAAAAAAAAATTCCGCGAGATATACGTGGCGGGTTTTTTTTAATTTCAAAGGGCTTTTAACGATAAGGCCACTATTAACTTTTGATGGCGTTTCTCTATATCTCAATATTATTATTTAAGGTGTTATTTAAAAAAAAAAATTTTGTAAGTTATTATATATTATATCATTACAAATAAAAAAATAAACTAAAATAAAAAATAATATAATTGTCTTTCAAACTTATCGAAGAGAATATGAAAAGTAGTATTTGTTTTCTATTAAAGAAAATATTTACTATTTAGTTTTTAATTATTACGATATTAAAAATATTATATATTTTTAAATAATAATCAATTCATATATATTTTTTTTAAAAAATTTATTGCAGATTTTAAAATATTTTTTCACTATAATTTATATTATTTTATTTAAATATATATAAAAACAAAAGTTAGACACAAAAAAAAAATTTTTTTTTAAGAG